>CANXYC011831609.1:0-35058 GCA_948193065.1 Aleurites moluccanus
ATAGGGAGATAGAGTTTGAGATTGAGGTGCATGCAGGCACTGACCCTATATCTATTCCTCCATACAAAATGGCTATAGCTGAACTGAAGGAATTAAAGGTGCAGTTACAAGAGCTATTGGATAGAGGGTTCATTAAACTAAGTAGTTCTCCTTGGAGTGCACCGGTACTATTTGTAAGGAAGAAATATAGCTCATTGAGGATGTGTATAGATTACAGACAGCTGAATAGGGTGACAGTGAAGAACAAGTATCCATTGCCTCGGATAGATAACTTGTTTGATCAGTTGTAGGATGCCAACCATTTTTCGAAGATAGATCTGAGGTCTGGGTATCACCAGTTAAAGATTAAGAAGGGTGATATACCTAAGGTTGCTTTCAGGACCCGATATGGGCATTATGAGTTTTTGGTGTTGCCATTTGGGTTGACCAATGCACCAGCTGCTTTTATAGATTTAATAAACAGGGTGTTCAGGTCATATTTGGATAAGTTTATCATTGTATTCATTGATGACATACTTATCTATTCTAGGAGTGAGGAGGAGCATGTGGAGCATCTGAGGATTGTATTGTAGACACTTCGAAAGTATCAATTGTATGCTAAGTTATCTAAATGCTAGTTCTGGATAACCGAAGTGTGTTTCCTTGGGCATGTGATATGCAAGGATTGAATTAAGGTGGATCCTCAAAAGATTGAAGTGGTTGCTAATTGGCCTCAGCCTACCAGTGTTTCAGAGATTCACAGTTTTCTGAGTATGGCTGGATATTACAGGAGGTTTGTGTAGGATTTCTCCCAGATTGCAGCTCCATTGACTAGATTGATAAGGAAATAAGAGTGATATGTATGGACTGATGCGTGTGATCACAGCTTCCAAACATTGAAGTATTGCCTCACCAGTGCTCCAGTATTGGCATTACAAGTAGAGGGGGAGAAATTTTCTGTGTATTGTGATGCTTCACGGATTGGTCTTGGGTGTGTGTTGATGCAGATTGATAGGGTAATTACTTATGTTTCTCGTCAGTTAAAGAAGTATGAAGCAAATTATCCGACTTATAATTTAGAGATGGCGGCTGTGATCTTTACATTGAAGATTTAGAGACATTACTTATATGGATTGAAATGTGAGATATATACTGATCATAAGAGTCTACAGTATATATTTCAGCAGAAGGATCTGAATCTTCGATAGCACAGATGGGTGGAGCTACTTAAGGATTATGACTGTGAGATCCTTTACCACCCGGGTAAGGCCAATGTAGTGGCTGATGCACTGAGCAAGAAATCGATGGCAGTCTTGCTCATATTGTGATTGGCAGGAGGCCATTGATCAGAGAGATGAGAGAGTTGGCAGATTTAGGAGTGGAGTTGGAGTTAGGATCCTAAGATTGGAACCAGGCTCTGATAGCCTAATTTCGGGTGAAGTCACTGTTGCTTGATGATATAAAAGTGACTCAGGACAGGGATCCTTATCTACTGAAGCTCAAGGGAGAGGTACAAAATAGGAAGATGATAGAGTTTACAGTAGAGGATGGAGTACTGAGATGTGGGAAGCGCATATGTGTACCAGATTTTGATGGGCTACGGGACTAGATTATGATAGAGGCTCACTACTTAGCATACAATATACATCCAGGGATTACCAAGATATACCATGATTTGAGGGATGTATATTGGTGGCCAGGGATGAAGAGAGATGTAGCTCAATTTGTGTCTAAATGCTTATCCTGTTGGCAGATTAAGTTCGAGAATCAGAAGCCATCAGGGCTACTTCAGGAGATAGAGTTGCTAGAATGGAAATGGAAACAAGTGACTATGGATTTTGTAGTGAGTCTATCGAGGACTTCGAGGGGTTATAACTCCATATGGGTGATTGTAGACCATTTGATGAAGTCTGCTCATTTTTTGGAGGTTAAGACCAACTACACGACAGCTCAGTATGCACAATTGTATGTGGATAAGATTGTGCAACTTCATGTAGTTCCTTTGATGATCATTTTCAGATAGAGGTACACAGTTTACTTCTCAGTTTTAGCAGAAGTTTCAGGAGGCTATGGGTACCCAGTTATGATTCAGTACTGCTTTCCATTCACAGACTGATGGGCAGTCAGGGAGGACAATTCAGACTTTGGAGAATATGCTTAGATTGTGTGTTCTGGATTTCAAAGGTAACTGGGATTATTATCTATCGTTGATTGAGTACTCCTATAACAATAGCTACCACTCTTTCATTGGTATGGCTCCATTTAAAGCACTATATGGTAGAAAATATAGATCTTCTGTGTGTTGGGTGGAGCCAGGAGAGAAACAGCTAGAGGGACTAGAATTGATTAGAGAGACTATGGAAAATGTGCCTATGATCAATGATCGGATGAGGACTGCCTTCAGTAGGCAGAAGAGTTATGTCGATCCGAAGAGGAAGGATGTACATTTTGCAGTTGGTGATCATGTCTTCCTTAAGGTCTCACCTATGAGGGGTGTTAAGATTTAAGAAGAGGGATAAGTGATCACCAAGGTCTATTGGCCCATTTGAGATTCTTGATAAGATTGGTAATGTGGCTTATAGATTGGCTCTTCCACCTAGCATAAGCCACGTACATCCAGTTTTTCATATCTCGATACTTAGGAAGTATGTATCTGACCCATCTCATATATTGGAGGTTCAGGATATAGATCTCAGTGAGGACTTGTCGTATGAGGAGATTCCAGTGGAGATTGTTGATCGACAGGTCAAACAGCTGCGTAATAAGGAGATCCCGATGGTAAAAGTGTTTTGGAGGAATTAATCCATGGAGGAGTGCACTTGGGGGAGTAAGCAGGAGATGAGGAGTAGATAATCATTCCTATTCCAGTAATGAGGTATGTTTTATTTAAATTCGAGGACGAATTTATTTGTAGGGGATCGAATCTAATACCCTAGAAAGTTCTAACGTACATGCATGAATTAGTTTTTAGTTTATGGCTCAAAAGTCTTGAAATGATGGGAAGTAATTTTAGAGACACAGTTAGAAAGCGAACTAGTTACTTTTCCGGAAAGCGGCAGTGTCGGGAATACTGCCGAGAAATTAGTAGTCCAGTCAACAGAAGAATTTCTGAAGTTGACCTGGGGGTAAAAGATCACCATAATGCATGTGCAATTTTGGTAAAAAGAAAGAAGTGAAAATCATTTAGGAACATTGAAAAAGTAACCAATGGCAAAATCGTAAATAAATGGAAGTTTAAGGTGAATAGTATAAATGGGTCCGTCGAAGTTACAGAATAACTCTGGAATCATTTTTATATATAAGTATAAATTAAAATAAGCTTATTAACTTCCACCTTTGGAATCTAAATCCTGATAGAATTGACAGAATAAATTACAGAAGATTTTGGACCAAAGTGTGATATATGAAAGTTGGAGGAGTTAGTTGTAATTTGCCAATATGATTTTTCTATTTATTCAACACTTAAACAAAAGCCATCATCTTCTTCTTCTTCATTCCATAGGCTGAACCATTTCCTTCTCAATCTTCCCTCTCATTTCTTCATTTCTTTATCAAATTCCTTAGAAAAATTCATAGAAAATTTGAGTATTAACTTAGTTCTACCTATTTCCATCATTAATTTGTAGGAAAAAGCAGAGGGATTCAAGGAGAAATTAATTGAAGATTTCAGCCCTACACTCTATCAAAGGTAAGAAGTTAATTTGTTGGTTTTATTGCTTATTTAGATGATTCTAAAGTTGAATTAGATGGGTATTTAGTTAGATTGCATCAATTGATACAAATTGTTAGAAATCCCTAAATTCCTAAACCTAATGGAAATTGTGTAACTTAGCTATTTGATTTAATGTTAGTTAGTGTTAATTGATGTTAGAATATGTTAATTGGATAGTAATAAGTAACTAATTGATGATTGGTTTGGTGTAGAATTGAAGTTTTGGCAAAGGTGTGCCTTATAGCTCAATAGGTGATTTTGGGTGGAATTGGATCTTTCAAAACTATTTGGAAGCTTAGGTGAGTCTATTGTGCATCTAATAATATGCCAAATACTTTAAATTGAACATTAGAAACCTATGGTGAATGTTGGTGTTTGGCTGAATGCCATGTACTATTCACATTGCCTATTGTTGTTTGATTTTTGCCTTATTTTTCATAGCCAATTTGAGCCATTTTGATGTTGTTTGATATTGTTTCTTTGATGCCTATATGATTATTGCCAATGTAGCTTGATGTTTGTTGAATTGGGTAAGTCAAATTTGCACCCTAACCTAACCTATTGGCTTGCCATTGTATGCCCACTATGTGTTTGATGAAATGCCTAGTTCATTTGCCTTTAGCCTATTTTTTGTATTCCATAGGCCTACCATTTGAATTCCATTATCGCCAGCAACGTTGGCATGCCAATTGGCCTATCGTTTTCCTTCGCCGGGCTAACTTTTGTTCCATGTCTTTCTTAATTGCCAAACCATTTGTCATTGATTATATGTTACCTATAGCATTGCCATTGAACTTATTGATACTTGATTGACTGATATTGAGTTTATTGATATGGAGGATGCCATTGTTGCATAATGGTATCCATTGATATATTGTTCCTTGATATTGATCCTAATGTGGCTTAACAGAGCTACCGATTTGACAGGGTAATGGGAAAATATTGTCGGCGATGTACACATTGTATTACTGATACCCTATCTAGGAAGGGTTATGGTCCTGACCATAAGACTTGATCAGTCTTATGCTCATTGATATTGATATGCTACTGGAGACCTATATGTTCACATATGGTTCATACTGATTACTGGAGATTGTATGATTTATATAGTCCATCCCTTTATCTGTCTTTCCATATGATACCGAGCCTGTACTTTATTCTTTGACTATACTGTGACCCATTACAAATTCTTTTTGTTGTTATCTGACCTATTGGTACCATTGCCACATTATTTCCTATTGTTTATTTGTTGATGCATATAGATTTACTGAGTATTTTATATATTCACCTTTTCTTTGTTTATCTATTTCAGGAGAGGAGTAAATAGCAGAATCCTGTCGTCTGTCATCCGAGGATTTCTGCCTACAGTACTAATGTATATATTCTGTTTTGTATTATTCTTTTGATGTTCATAATCTAGCTGCTCCATAGGGTATGTATGGGTTAGCTAGGAAATGAACATGTATATATATGATATTTGATGATATATGAGTTATATGATGTTTATATGATATGATATATGGATTGTTACAACCATTTACAGTAAATTACAGAATGAATGATAGAACAATATAATGGATGGTAACTAACTAAAATGGATAATATATTGTGGTTTATAGATTGTGCATGTGATACTGGGTTTTACGGGTGCCAGTCGCCATTGGCATCTCCCTTGCCCTAGGACCGTTGCGATCCAGAAACGGGTCGTGACAAATTCAATCTCTTGAAGTAATCCTGATGGCTTTTGATGCTCAAATTTCACCTGCTGACAGGCCAAGCATGTGGATATAAATTTAGCCACATCTCGCTTCATATTAGGTCACCAATAACATATCTTCAAATTATGATACATTTCGGTCACTCCAGGATGAACATTATAAGAAACAAAATACATTTCCTTCATAATTCACTCCCGTAGCCTGTCTATATCTAGTACACATAATTGTTGCCCATATTTTAATAAATCATTATTCACCATGAAATCAGGAGCTCTCCCTACTTGCACATCTTTTTTTAGCTTCACAATCTGTGGATCTCAATCTTGTGCTACCTTAATTTCTTCAATCAACAGTGATTTGATCATAATTTGGGCTATTAGAGCTTGGTTCCAATCTTGGGTAGCCATCTCTAATCTAATTCCTATATCTAATAATTCTTTCATCTCCTAAATTAATGGTCTTTGTGATGTAACAATGTGGGCCAAGCTTCCGATTGAATTTTTGCTCAATGTATCAGCTACCACATTAGTTTTGCCTAGATGATACAGGATCTGACAGTCATAATCTTTCAATAATTCAATCCATCTTCATTATCTCAAATTTAGATCTTTCTGCTGAAGAATATACTGGAGACACTTATGATCTATGTATGTATCACATTTCTTCCCATATAAATAATGTCTCCATATCTTCAATGCAAATACTACAACTTCCATCTCCAAATTATGAGTCGGATAATTATGTTCATGTTTCTTCAGTTGCCATGAAGCATATGCAATCACTCGACCATTCTGCATTAGTACACATCCCAAGCCAACTCTAGACTCGTCACAATATACGAAGAAACCTCCAGTTCTGGATAGTAATGCTAACATAGGTGCACAAGTGAGATAGTTCTTCGATGTTTGAACACTCTTCTCACATTCATTTGTCCATACAAACTTCTCCTACTTTCATGTCAATTTAGTTAGTAGAGCTGCTATTTTGGAGGAATCTTTAACAAATCTCCTGTAATATCCAACCATACCCAGAAAACTTCGAACTTCCGTTACATTAGTAGGTCGTGGCCAGTTCGCTATTGCTTCCACCTTCTTTGGATCCACCTTAATTCCATCCTTACTCACCACGTGTCCGAGGAAACATGCTTATATGAGCCAAAATTCATACTTCGACAATTTGGCATATAATTTATGCTCCTATAAGGTCTGAAGCACTATCCTCAAATGTTCCTCATGCTCCTATTTACTCTTGGAATAAACAAGTATATCATCAATGAACACAATGACAAACTTGTACAAGTAAGGCTTAAACACCCGGTTCATCAAATCTATAAATGTAGCAGGGGCATTGGTCAATCCAAATGGTGACATTAGAAACTCATAATGTCCATATCGGGTCTGAAATGCGGTCTTCGGCACATCTTGCTTTTGGATTCTAAACTGATGATACCCCGATCTAAGGTCAATTTTTGAAAAGTAACAGGCATCTTGTAGCTGATCAAATAGATCATTAATCTAAGGCAACAAATATTTATTCTTGATAATCACTTTATTCAACTGCCGATAGTCAATCCACATACGAAGTGATCCATCTTTCTTCTTCACAAATAATATTGGTGCGCCCCATGGTGAGCTACTCGGACGAATAAACCCCTTATCTAACAGTTCTTACAACTACACTTTTAATTCTTTCAACTCTGAAGGAGCCATTTGATAAGGGGGTTTGATATAGGATTTGTGCTTGGATAAACATCTATTTCAAATTCTATCTCCCTTTCTGGTGGTAACCCAGGCAAATCCTCAGGAAAAACATCAGGAAATTCATTTTAACAATCGGGATTTGATCTATCCCTTTAGGTGCTACACTAATATCCACCACACTTGTTAAGTATGCCATACAACCCTTTTGCAAAAGTCTTCTCACCCCAATAGCTGAGATTAATTTAGTTATGGTATCACATCTATCACCTTGATACACAGATCTATCTTGATCTTCTAGCTGAAACTTGATCTTCTTTTTGTAATAAACAATAGCAGCATGATGTTTAGTTAATCAATCCATACCCAGTATTACATCAAGTTCAAGCACTGGTAATTCTATAAGGTCTACAGGTAATTTCCTACCTTCAATCTCTATTTTGCACCTCTTATATTCATATTGCACATCAATACTCTCACCTATAGGAGTGGTTATTTCTAGGGGTATATGCATTAACTATTTCTCCTTACCCAATTTATTAGCAAAATATGGTGAAACAAAAGAGTTTGTAGCACCAGAATCAAATAATACTCGTACTGGTTCATGCTATATAGAAACCATACCTATCACCGCAGTGTTTGACTTCTAAGCTTCATGTGGATTCACTACAAACACTCTACCTTGACCTCATCTTGCTAGAGCCTAATTAGTACTCTGACTCTGACTTTTCCCTCTGCCTCTACCTCCTGATCCTTTGTTCTCACTTCGACCCATTTGTATTGTAAGTTGAGAAGCAACAGTGGTAACTGGTCTGTCGTCCTACATAGGGCAATTTCTGATGAAATGGCCCTACTAGCCACATTTTAGACAAGCACTTGTCTGTGTTATGTGCTCTCCACTATGTTTTC
The DNA here is from genome assembly GCA_948193065.1 of Aleurites moluccanus. Taxonomy (NCBI): domain Eukaryota; kingdom Viridiplantae; phylum Streptophyta; class Magnoliopsida; order Malpighiales; family Euphorbiaceae; genus Aleurites; species Aleurites moluccanus. The sequence goes on from CANXYC011831609.1 coordinate 8,016, forward strand.
TACCATAAATAGCACAAGTCAGAAGATTTGATGTTGGCGGTGTTGATCTCGTAGTACCATGAGAATATCCAGATGCAGTAGACTCAGCAGTATTTATATTATTTCCCCGTCTCTATCCCTAGTATGTTGACTCTAACTAGTTCTAGCTCCTGCTTCTGGTGGTTTGGACTGTGAACTTCCTTTGCCTTTCCTTTGTTGTCTATCTATTTTGTTCTTCTTTCTTTGTTCTCTTTATTCCTTTTCCTTCTTATATGTAGTTTCAATTTGTATTGCCTTATCAAATAATTTCGTCAGAGAAGAAAATTCCACCACTACCAAGGCACTGTGAAGAGAAGCATGAAACCTACTTCAAAATCTATTAATCAAATCTGCTTCAGTAGGCACTATTCTAGTGGCATATTTGCTCAATCGAATGAATTCATTAGTATAATATGACACACTCATATTCCTCTGCCTCAACTATTCAAACTGAATTAACCTACTACTTCATACCCCTTTAGTTAAAATTTCATCCATTAGAGCCCTTCAAAACTATTCCTATGTAGGGGTTGCATCACGATATTGTTGATTCTCAATATGAGTGACAAACTATTGCTAAGCATTTTCTTGAAGCAACAACCTATCCAACTCTATAGCTCTAGCATCATAATAGGGTAATTTGATAACCACTTTTTCTACCTGCTCCAAAAATTCACTGGGTCTTTAGTTGACTTCCCCTTATACTTTAGCCAACCCAATTTCAGAAAATTAAATATAGTAAATCCTCCCTCGTCAATAACCCATCATCTCTCCAGTCTAACTATTGGTTCCATCACAAGTTAGACAAGTGAGAGTACTGCTGCAAGTAGAGGAATTGGTGCTGATGGGGGTTCCTGTCTTGCCTTTCTCAACTCTTCATTTTCCCTTCTTAGGACTTGAATTTTTCTCAATAATGCTTCTACATTTCCTTCCTCTATTGGTTATGCTATCCCTGGATCCTGTACTCATCTTGTTATTTGAGGTGGTTCCCCTACTTCTTCTCGCATCAAATACTCATTAAAGGCTATTTCAGGTTCCTTCCTAGGCATCTCTACTCTACCTCTACTTCTACCCCGACCTCTGCTATGGGATCTTCCACAAGGTCTACCTTTGGACATCATCTTTGATCATTATAAGAAAGAAATACAAAAATTATCACGTAACAGATAGCGCAGAATAAACACATATATAACTAATACTGTAAATGACGAAATGGAAACCATATGCTTCATGGTTTTACCTATAGTCTAATAGTATATGTTCATCTATTATACTTATACATCTAAGCTCTGATATCACCTTTGTCACGTCTCAAAATTGAAACATGATGGTTCTAGAGTGTGGGACCCGCTAATAAACCAACACCCATAGAACCCTTGTTATAAATTCATCAACCACCTATTATAATATTCAAACAATGTCCAACATATAATCCTCATTCATATAAATATCCCATCACACCACATCAACAGTTCCATCTCTAAATACTTATCACTTATAATTCATAATACAACAGGTAATTAATTTATATCTATAAACTATATATTTTATCATCAATTCAACTACACCATAGAGCTACTAACATATAATAAAAGTGTCATGTTTAAGAGTATTTATACAGTAAAAAAGTATGGTTCCTTTGAAGAAGAATGAGACCTCAGAACCATTACTATTTATTTCTGACCTGAAAATGTTAATCCACTAAGGAGTGAGTTTTACAACTCAACGAGAATGTTCACATAAAAAATAATGGGTAATAAATTAAAAATCAATGGCAATAAGTCACGGAAATCAAGAATAGGTATAATGAATGGAAAATATAACATAACAGATATAGGGTCTCGTACTCGTATAAATCTCTTTAGCTGCATTCTTAGTAGCTTAAACTCATGGAATGATACAAGGTTGATCAGACCTTATGACTAGGATTTAACCCTTCCTAATTAGGGTTAATGAAATATATAATGTGCACATTACCGATGGTTCTCACCCATTACCACATCAGAAGATAATTTCGTCATGTCAATAGACATATGATCCAATAATGGTTATAGTTATAATTAAGTTCAAATTCAATGTCAAGTCACAAAAAAATTTATAGCATTTCAATCAATTCTTTATTGAACATATTTAATAATTATAGGGTATAACAATAATAATGCTATTAAAATCAATAAGAAAAATTCACATGAAAGGAATTCAATGCCAAGTATTTAGGCTAGGTTTATGTTTCATTAGAATACAAGTATCAAAGGACATTGTTAATTAGGTTAAACATTTGATAGATTGCAAATTTATCACTTTAAGGCATTTTTTCAAACACTTTGTGGGCATTATTTTAATAACCAAAATGTAAGGTTTTTAGGCAACGTTAACTAGGCCAATTCAATTGTTTAACAAGAACACAATCATATTGAAGCAATCAAGGGTTCAACTTATTCAAATACTAAGTAAATAGGCTAAAGTATAGCATGAAAAAAAAAAAAAAAAAAAAAAAAAAGCAAACCCAAAGAAAAAATTTCCTTGAGTAATTCGGCCAACATGTGGGAATAGGGTGAGGATTTCCATAATTTTAAACGTGATTATTTTTATGCATAATAATATATCCATAACTCACTTTGATTGTTATTTGAAGCAAAAACACTTTTAAAGTACCAAAAGTCACCTTAAGTCAATTTACACTTCATCACCTTCACCGCCAATCTTTCTTTGAGTTTTTGTTTCTATAAAGTATATTTAGCATGTTTAGACTTTAATTTTAAGGTAGGATTAATTAGAATGAAATTTGGATGAAGTTTAATGGTTGAATTTTTTGTTGGAATTGAAGAAAAATGAAATTTTGTGGAGTTTTGTAGAATTTATGAAGTTTTGATAATTACACTTTGACCCCTCAATTTTCATTATTTATGAATTGATTCAAAACTTTTAATATTTATACTTTGACCCTAAATCTCACTTTTAATATTACCATCTTTCATAATTTGTATTTTATGAGAATTTTAGGTTTCATAATTTATTTAGTAAAATTTTATGTTAAATTATATATTTTTAATGTAAAATATGAAATTTAGATATTAAAATATTATTTTTCCTTAAATTTTCTCAGTGGATAAAAACAATTAATTATACTAATTTTAATATTCTATGCATAATTAGAATAAAATTCGGAGTGTTACAATTCACTATCAAGTGGCGTGAACACTTACTAGTGATGAGAGGCATTTCTCGCTATTTCCCTTGCTTAACATTGCAAATTCGTGGCTATATAGAATAAATTATATTACCTTTGTAGTAAAAAAAAATTGTTATTATTTTTCCTTTTAAAATGATTAATATTTTAGATGATAAAAAATCTTCATCACTTAGAGATATTAAAAATATATAATTTTAAAATAATTATTTAAATTAAATATTTCATACAATTACCTCCCAACTTGATAAATTAGAAATGCAACTACCTTATTCTAACCTTATTCAAAATTCCCTATAATCAATATACCAGAAAAATCAAATTTTAAGCATTTTGAAATATATTTTGAACATGTAATAAATTAAGTTAGATCATAAAAACGATATGTTAGCTAAAATTCACATTAGCTTAACCAACTTACTATAAATTCTTCCTTCTCTCAGCGCATTAATGCATAGTTATACAACTACTAAATAAACTTAAAAAAAAAAAAATTATTCAATTCAAAAAATTCATAATCATAATTTAAAATAAAAAATTCCAAATTATTTCTCTAATCAGAGACGAAATAAGGAAAATAATTTTAGCTAGGCTAAAAATTAATATTATTTAAAAAATTGTGTTTATTCAGGCAAGTGAAAATTCTTTTTTATAAATTAATGGTATTTTTAATTAATTTTAGATGGACCAAAAATTTATTATGTAAAAAATTGAATTTAAAAATAAAATTTTTTCTATGAATTAAATTTTTTTTTTTTTTCACCGAATGATCCTGACCTGCCTTGACCCTTGAACATCTCCGTCCTTGGCTCTAATCCTACTTCTCCTCGTATACAATATGAAAAAAGATATAAAATTATTAAGGTTAAATATAATGATCCAGCTATTTATAAGTGGGACATCGATAATCAATTCGAATATTAAATTCTTAATATTTTATAAAAAAAAAAAAAATACTTATGAACTCATCTACTTAAAAAGCACACCCAAATTCTAATTTATCAAGTGCTCATCATTTAATTTATGATTTACTGGTCAATTAAAAGGATGATTAGATAATTATTCACTTGTTGAAAACTGTTTAACTATTTTAAATGTTAAACTTGTTTTTAAATAAGAAGAAACTCAACAAATTCTCACTCGAAAAAAAAATATTGTTACCATTATTTATTCAATAACCATAAAATTTGTTAGTCCTAATTAATATCAAGCATGAGCATATGAAATTTTATTAAATTTATATTACCCTAAGTTACAAACAGCTTGTGTATCTTTAAGAGTCTCTTTATTTTCTGCGATGATCTTCAAATACATGGACCAAATATGTAGAGAGTCGCTTGCATATAAGCCTGGGGATACAAGGGGTATACATGCATGCCTGACATGTCAACTCATGATTTTTAAGTTACAAAAGACAGCTTATTTTTGACAAAAAACTAGTTACTAGACATTAAGGGACAAAAAGCTAATTACTAGAAAGAGAAAAACCTAATTACTAGATAAACAAAACTACAATTTACCTAACTAAAAAAACATAAATGAAACTAAAAAATTAATTTTGAATTAGTTAAAATGAAAATTTTTCTATAAATAATAGAATTTTTTTTTTTTTTTTTATAACTAAAATCGTCCAGACTCATTTATAAAATTACAACATATTACAACTAGATTACTATTATAGAATTTTGGTAAATCGAGAATTAACCATTCATAAAAAAATTAGATTTAAATAGATACAATAAAAATTTTCAATAAAATAATATATATATTTTTATTTTATTGAGATGACCAAAGCTCAGCCGTAAAATTACAACATATTATGATAAGCTCACTATTATAGACTTGTAAATTGTAACTTGTAAAATTATCCTTGTGTAGTCTTGTAAATTGTAGTTCTGTTTATCTAGTAATTAGGTTTTTCTCTTTCTAGTAATTAATTTCTCTTATTGTCTAGTAATTAGTTGTCATATAATAAGTTCTATCTTTTGTACTTCAAAATTCCATGCATGTAAGAAGTCTTCTAAACCTTCCTTTTGAACAATTCTAGAATCATTTGATGTATTTTCTCTTCTTTTAGCTTGATCTTCTTCCCATCTGTCCTTCTCAGACTTCCAGAAAAATCACTTTGGCCATCAAAATGCTGTTTTTTCCTGCGTTTTTTATCACTGTAAAAGAATGGTTGTTTTAGAACCCAAATGTGTATGCTATGCAGATGAAAACAAAGCAAACGAAAATTCAATTATTATATGCAGAGAAAATAAATGCTTATCGAATTGCCAGATTTGACTAAAAAACACCTTAACTTTTTTTTTTTCCTTTTATAAAACCTTTTTTTCAAAATTAAAAATACAACCAGCTTGCCATGCGTAGCACAGTACTAACTTGCCATCATATTTCCACTTCCAGAGTAGAACTCCAAATGGAGTGTTCAAATTGAGGAGAAACTCAAAAAAGGTTTCCTTTATTTAGCATACTAGTACCTAACGACACTTTCTGATCCTGCAGAAGCATTGCAAACAACCAAACCTTTGTGATGAAGACGGTTCACAAGCCAGTCAATTCACCCCATCAGATTGTTGATAAATATATTTAGCATTGTTTGTCAAGTTTACTTGTATTAATAATGTAAAACATTTAGAATTCTAGCACCAGCTTGTGAAATCAAAATAAAGATGAAACTATCAAACTAAGGACATTAAAAAGTCCTAAACCATATTCTACTTTCCCACTAAAAAGCAATAGTCTCAATAACAACCACAAGAAAACTACGCATCATCAAGAGTAACATAATTTTCATCATACCGATAGGGAAAACATTTTATCTGCTGTCAGTTTAATCTTGTATTCCCCTAATTGCAGATTGCTTATAGTCGACTTAACAATTAAACATCAGACAAGCTAGATAAAGGGCAGCAGATTATTATATGAAAATTAAGTAAAAATGCATCCAAGAAAAAGAAACTTTCAGAAAAGGTATAGCTACGAAGAGGCAGTTAGACAAGGAGAAAGAAAAAATAGGTGACAAAAGGACGATAAAACTAAATAATATGGATAAAAGAAAGTAAGCTTATGATAATTAGATAATAGGAAATAAACACGAAAAGTCATGAACTCATTACAACGTAAACCTCAACCCAAAATCAAAGGAGTTTCACTCCCAAACTCATAAAAATAATATTTGCCTATTTCCTTGTGATAAGCTAGAATCTTGCGTACACTACTATTTGTCTTGTTTCGGATTGAGTCCTGACCTGCTTTTAAAATTTACATTTTGAATTATTTTATTATTTTTTCAAAAAAAATAATTGTTTATGATAAACCATGGTTTTGAAAAAACTAGAAAATCAAACTTTTCCAAAACCATAATTTTCTAAGTTCAATAAAATCTGAAAGCACATTACTGAAAGCACTTTAAACTCAATACTAAACACATGCATTATATTACATACATCAGTCTATGAGAAATAATAGAGAGAGAAAAGCAGTGATTCCACTTAAAATTCTGTGAAACATTGGAGAGGTGTGCCCACGCATGAGGCTTGCCCCTTGCATGAGGTTTAAGGTCCCCAATCTTTCAGTGATTGAGGCACTAGGGCCTTGTTAAAAACTATGGGATTGGCAGAGTAATGAAAATTTTCATTTGAAGATATTTTTAACTTCTGTTGCCCAAATGTCAACTCCCGCAAGACACCACTGGAGATCTAGAAACAACCTCTTGCAATTTAAAAAGATTTTAGAATAGTATGAATAGTATTATACATCATGCATGAATGCAAAAAAGGAATTAAAAAAAAAAAAAAAAAAAAAACAATAAGACAGCTAATATAGCCACAAAACAGACCTTGGAAAGGAAATACCCAAAGAACGAGAAATTATATAATATAACAGAGTTTCCAATAAGGCGTCCTATGTGGAATGACAAATCCATGTGATAATGACGTGCTATAATAATGACAAGTCAATTAAATAATGAATCAATGTTGGAAACCCACCCAAACTCAACCTCTAATTATTATAACACATGTCATTATCACATAAGGCTTGCCATTCCACATAGGATGCCTAGTTGGAATCACCGTTATATTATATAATTTCTCCCCACAGAACCTCAAATAAATAGATACCAGGAAAAGATAACTTTGTTTTAACTTACCTGTTTTTCTCAATGGACCTGGAAGGGCTAAATCCTGAAATGATTACAGAAAAAGGGAGCGGTAAGGGCTAAATCCTGAAATGCATACAGAAAACAGGGAGGGGTGAAAATAAGGGATGACTACAAGTTTACAATAAACAAACAGACAATCTTGTATTTGATTGATTCTACCTATCCATCAATGGTTTACCTAAATGCATTCAAAATTTTGAAGAAAAGAAAAGTACATATAACCATGAAAGTCAAGTGCACCACTTAGTTAATCCATAGCCAAGAAATGAAAATGAGAAAAAACTGTATGATTTAAAATGTGGACATGCGACCATGAAAAGTTTGTCGTTCTCTTGTATCTCTTCCTGGAGAATATCTACACCATGGATAAAGCCTTATATCAAGCTTATTCCTCAAGTCACCACCTCAATAGTCCTGCCTACCTTCTTCAAGAAAAAAAAGATACAGTACAGCAGATATATCATTATGTTTCTATCTTCCAATAACAGCAAGCAGAGAACCCATAAATGGTAAAGAGGCTAAGCTTACATCACATGGCACAAAAAGAGTAACTTAATAATGAACAGTAATTTTGACTGCTTGTCAATTCCAAAGGGGCCACGAAAATATCACCTCGTGTAAGGAATAGAAACAGAAACTTCACCATATATCACTGGGAGAATCGCTTGAATATCAAAGTAGAATGGAATAAAGAATAGTTGATATACTACATCTTCTCGTTGAGAAATAAGACAGGATATACAATCAAATACTAAAGATTTTTTCGTTGTGCCATAAAGAGAAATAATAAACAAAAAGAATTGGTTTCTTCTAGAAATAACTTGCCTAAAAACTGCACAATTACTTCATTAAGGAAATCCCTTGACAATGACATTTAAGAAGAAATGATAAATAACATGGATACATGACCTCCAACAGCATATATTTGTTAAATATATTAAAGATAATATTCTCTTGTGATCTCAATATTATCAAAAAACATGAACTCCAAGAAACATAATACTGATCCTTCATCAAATAGTTGGAGTTGGCAGATACAGTTACACAAAAGACGATAAAGATCACTAAGTCTAACCAGTAATAGCATATTGGGAAGGGACATCATAATTTCTTATCCCACACGAGAACATATGCTTATCTAGATAAAATTGTGGTAATATGTCTTCTCTTGCTGGTTAAAATTTTTGAAGTCTATTACTTTTGATCTTTTCTGAAATTCTAGTACAAAAGCAGATAAAGAGAGAGACTCAAAGAATAGAGAGTAATTACTGTTGATATAGCAATTAGGCCTAGAAGACAGCTACCAGTAAGCGGATAATCCTAGAATGCTAACAAATGGCATTCCTAACAGTGTGCCTTATCCACTTTGTAAACATAAGTGGCAATCAACAACCAATTTGAATTTCTCAGAGCTCATCATACGGCCCATACAACTATCCAAGAACAGTAGCAGAAAAGTGATGGAAAAGATATGGATTGAATAATCAAAATCCACCCTCATATAGCCATATTTCTCCAACTAACACTGGAGGGGTATCAATTGGATCAAATCTTTCACTTACATTCCAGCAGTCTAGGCATAGATCGTTATACTTGGCCAATGGTTTAAAAGCTAACAACTAAAAACTAAGCATTGTGAAGGTTGGCCACAAGGGAAGTATATACTCTGTCATCAGGGGCAAGGCCCGCTTCTACCATCTCATCATACAATCCAAAGGCTTCTTCTGATCTTCCCACCTTGGACAAGCCAGTTATCATTGCAGTGTAAGTGACTACATTGACAGCTAAACCTTTTAGATGCATTTTATTAAACAAATTCAGAGCCTCTTCTATCTTCCCAAAAATGCATTCCCCATGAATAAGTGATGTGTAGGTATAGATGTCGGTAATAATTCCCCCTATTTCCATTTCATCTTTTAGCCTGTAAGCTTCCTTCAAGTTCCCCTTCTTGCTATACCCATCAATTAGAGCATTATAGGTAACAACATTAGGCTTCTCTCCCTTTCTCTTCATCTCCTGAAAAAGTCTCTCTGCTTCCACCAAGTTCCCTTCCTTGCAATATATGTCAATCAAAGTAGTAAAACTCACAGCATTATGTTCCATACCTTTCTCTGCCATCGTAAATAGCCACTTCTTTGCTTCCTCAAACCTATTCAATTTACATAAACCACTAGCAATGGTGTTATAAGTAAATAAATCATTCTCAAACCCTTTCTTATCCATTGCATCCCGAACCCTTAAAGCTGCATCTACCATTCCTCTTTTAAAATACCCATTTATAAGCGTGTTAAATATTACCTGATTCACATCAAGCCCCAGGCTTTGCATTTCACTCACCAAAATCTCTGCCGCATCCATTTGCCCAGACTTGCAAACACCATCAATTAAAGCCCCATAAGTGTGAGCATTTGCGACAAGGCCTCTTTCAGTCAGCTCATCAAACAACACAAACGCCCTTTTTGTGTTTCCCAACTTACATTGCCAGCTAATGATCGAAGTATACACATGAATATCAGCCCCTATGCCTCTCTCCTTCATTTCCTCAAACAGTTTCTCAGCTTCATCAATCTTGCCAAAACTACCATACCATTCTATCAACAGTGTGTATGTAGCTGCATTATAGACTATTTCATCCATCTTCATTAATCTCAACATCTCTTCAACCCCTTGAAAATCCATTCTTTTAACGTAAGAATTTAGAAGCGTATTATATGTAATAACATTTGGTTTAATGCCTTTACCAGACATTTCAATCATCAAATCCTTAGCCCTCTTAACTCTGCCTTTCTTACACAACCCATCAATCACAATTGTCATAGAATAAACAGAAATATCCACCTTAAACTCAACCATTTTTCTAAAGAAACTCAAACACATCACCATTTTATCACATCTCTTCAACGCAAGCAAATAAACTATACATGACCTATCATCAATCTTTAACCCATTATTGACCATATAATCAAAGACCTGTAAACCCTCTTCAAACATGTTACTATCTGCATAGACTCTAAACAACATATCACACAACTTTTCAACAAATTTTGGCTCACGAAATCCATTGTCAATCAGATAAACCAAGTCTGAAACCGAGCATTGAAGATTGTTATCCATAACGATGCAATTCAAAACATTCCTCATTTCTGCAAATTTTCTAGCACCGAATAATCTAGAAATGAGGATTACATGGGTTCGAAGATCGGGTTTATGACAATTGAGGAGCTGGTTTCTTTGAAGAAAGTTGAAGAAAATCAAGCAAGAATGAGCTGGGAGAATTGGGTTCAAGAGAACAAGGTTAACAATATGAGAATCAAGATTTGAAATCAGAGATGGTGTGGTTTCAAGGGGTTTTAGGCCTGATTTCATCAGGATATTAGCAATCCTCACTGCAATTTCTTGCCTGGATATTGAAGTTGGGACTGAGGGATTGGATATCTTGAATGCTTGCAAAAGTTTTTGATTTGCCATTTGAGGTATAGAGAAGCTTACCACTGTCAGCTTTGAGAAAGAAATGTCTAAGCAGTTTATATAGTTTTTGGAGGTTGGATTGAAGATTTATACATCTGTATCATTTGCAGGTGTATTCCCTGTTAAAACAAAATTCATAATCACTAACTTGAAAGTATGTATAATCGAAACTGTGAACTTGGCAAGTATATGAAATGATAAAAGGTAACAAGACTTTAAGACAATTCACCACTACATTAGGAAAATCAGTTGGAAGCATAGTCGAGAATAATGGAGGAGTATTGATAACAAAAATTGTACTACCTGCATAACCTTTATTTTTTAGGATCATGAAGAAACAAACGAAACTGGTCAGAAGCCAAAATTAATAATAATTTCAGGATCCATTCTAATCCATGTGATCTCCATCTATATATATCGTAGGGGTGGGTATGGTTCGATTCAATTTCGTCTGGGATTGGTAAATCTCCAGAACCGTCCCAAAATATCAGGAATTTCTAAATGCAAAGATCTAACTCCAGACTATTTATTAAAATTTCTGGATTGTCTTGTCTCAAAAAATTCGAGACAATTCAGTTCTTTTGGTACAATTCAATTCAAGCCCGTACAATTTGGGAATTGGAGAAATCGATTCTAAACTTAGTTTCATCCACTCAACTTTTTCAATCAACAGAGCAATCCAACAACCAATAATACAGCCATCTAGTACATAACATACCGAATCGGAGAACAGTTAAACCTTAATCCAATGTGAGAAAAAATGAAAAAAAATGAAACTAAAAATGTCCGTGCACAAGCTCCTAGATTCATATAGGTAAAACAGCATGATAGCATAGAATGGCCTTGTCCAGTTCAGAGCTGCTACTTGCAAATTGCAATGGTACCACAAAATAATTAAACAAAAACAAGTGCAATTACAACTATTTCAAAACTGAAAAGAAAAAACAACAGAAATTACTTAATAGAAAACTTTGTTTTTCTTGAAGCAATGACTGCCAAAATCATACAAAAATGGCAAAACTAGAAAAAAAAAATTGATACACTATAAAAAATAAAGCTTGTACTAACCTGAAATCCTGAATAGAGGAGGAAGAACAACAAGAAGTTCGTGAGTGGAATCAAGCTTTTATAGTCTGAATCGGTATTCGGAAATGGAGTGGAGCAGATTAACGAATAGATAAATGAAATAGAGACTGAAAAGGGGCGACAAGCGGCGAGGTTTCATTTGTTTGGCTATTAAAAATAAATTTTTAAAATTAACTTTGTGGTACTTTTAGTAATTCACTCAAGGAAACATAATAATTGGATTAAAGTTGGTTTCATACCTAAAAACTTTGCATTTGGTCAAGTTTTCAATTTAAAATTTTAATTTTTTTCCCTTTTATATATTATATAATATTTTCAATTTCATTGTTTTAAAATAAAAATTTAAAATAAATACGTGTTGATTTAAATAATAAAAAATTAATTTTTCTTAAATATAATTTTGAGTTCAAATTTTATAAAAAAAAAATAAACTTTAATAGAATTTTATTTTCTTATAAATCTCACCAAACTCAATTTATATTCGATAATTTCACTAAAAAGTAAAATAAAAATTTAAAGAATATTTTTTTATTTATGTATTTTTTTAAAAAAATAATTTTCACTATATAATCAAATTTCCAATTTCCAATTGGAGTACATCAAACTACATTTGTTCATGCGAAATAATAAAGCAAACCATCAATAAATATTCACAATATTGATCGAATTTGAACTTAAAACTAACTTGATTTTAAAGTTAGTTTTGAATTTGATGGAATTAATTTTTAAATTTTAAAAATTAATTTAACTTAAAATTAATTTTAAGTCTGGTTTGGTACAAATGTCAAAGATTGATAAAAGCAATTTTAATTTTCTTGCTATTTTCACTTTCCTACGTTACATATCTTATCCAAACAATTAAAAAATCTAAGATAATAAATGGCACATTTGCATAGCTAAAAAAAACAAGTCAACAAATTGGGAAAAGAATTATATGTTTAATATTATGAATTTAAATTATTGCAGTCTAAACAATCATTTAAAAGCAAAATCATAAAGAGAAGTAATTGTGACACAAATCAACAGTATTCTTTAAATTAATTTTGAATTAATTCATTATTATTTTGACATTTTTTCTCAATACCTTATTAAAACGATGTCGCTTATATTGAAGTTGTAATTTCATACTAAATAATTGCAAAATTACTTAAATATTCTGATTTTTATTATAATCCGAAACAAAACGGTGTTGTATTAGATTACATGCGTAATTTTGCACCTATTCACATTTTACGTTCTTCAGTCTTCTTGGGAAGGTAAATTAATTATCGCTCATCTATTAGAAAGAGAAAATAAAACCACGAGAGCACATGGTTTTGCTTCTCTCTATCCATAGTTTTTCAGATCAAGATGGCCTATTCGATCCATGTAGAATCGGTGAGTACAACTTCCTTTCTTATTTATACCCATTCTCATTTTGATGATCATTATCTTTCATTTTGAATGTTCTATTTATTTATTTATTTATTTTTATCGATTGCATTTGTTTTTTTTTTTTTCATGATTTGTTTTCTATCTATTGAAAGATCAGGTCCTGGAAGAGTAATTCTATTTAGATCACGACCCCAAAAAGACACAGGAGAGAGTTGAGAACGGCAGTCAACTCTCCTATTAACCACCGATGGAGCAGGGGCTAAGAGGTTAATATTGTCCTACTAAAACCCAAGTCATTTTATATGTTTTGAATCGTTAACATTTTTCTTATTATTTGGATTTTAGTTTTCTGTTTGATCAGAGATTCTGCATGCAGTATTTAATCGCAAAGTTCACGATCTTCTTCCTCTCATTTTTAATTTCTCAATTTTTTTGATTTTAAGATTTTGAGAGAGATCATATTTTCTAATAGCTTGATCTTAATTAGAGTGTTGATTTTATAGGCAAACCTATGGTTGCCTCATATCAAAAAGGCTCTAGAGATTTGAGTATTAAAGCTCCAGGAAATTTATTTGTTCGTGCATGTATAGAAAACTCTGCTACTCTATTTTGAAGAAAGCAGGTGTGGAGAGAGTGAAAGCAGATATGGAATCAAACAAGTTAACTCTAAAAAGAAAAGTGAATCGTTCTCAGATTCAATAGATTCTCCATGTAAAGACCAAGAAAAAACATTTGTAGTTCTAACAAAGATTTGTCATTTTCTGCTCTTTAAAACTATGGCAAGTAGGAGTCTCAGAATCATCTGTTAATACTTAATAGTTTTTCCTTCAACTGTTTTGATTTATGACAGATTGGAATGTCATATGTTGCTTATGCAGATATAATATTGTAATGCAAAGTTGGCAGCTTGCATTTAATTGGAAGCAAGGGCTAGGGATTGAGGTTTTAGAGAGACTAATATAGTTGCAGATCAATTATCTCACATTGAAAGCAGCTTAGTTACTGGTATTCACTATCAGGATGATTCTTCTCAAGAGATTTCTCTTATGCTTCTTTGTGATATTTGTGAGAGATATGTCACAGACAAGTATTACTTATTATAAATCCATGTGCTTTTTAGTTCTCTCTCTGCATTTCAGTTATGATTGAGATTAACATGCACTAGTTTAATTAAGTATATCATATTTGCTTGAAATTTGTATAATTCTGCTCTTGGAGATGACTAGTTACTGTATTATTGAAAGCAAGAATAATTTTGATTTGAGACCCAGTTAAAGGTTCAGCTTACATTGGTTTATTAGGTTAACTTTTAGATATTGTTTTCATATATCAAAAATCATTTATAAATGAATTTTCATTTACCAAACATGAAAATTTGCAATTTAGTTCCATAAAATTTTTTGGAATACATTTATACCAAACAAGTTCTTAGTTTAAATTAAGTAAATTTCAAAATTGAAGCTAACAAGGGTGGGTCACTGACTCTTAAGGAGTAAAGCATCCAAGAGGGAATGCATTTTGTATATTAGATATTTAATTGAAGTGATGATGATTGGAATAATAAACTGATAGGAAGGATAGTCCCAATTTTATTGCCAACACACACAATCAATACATTCAGTCCAAATTTTGGAATTATGGTGCTGAAAAATAATTGAATTTCTTTGTCAACTACATAATATAATTGAATTGAATATATATCCATTTTCCAATCTAAATGGCAAGAAATATTTGAGGTTAAGGACTATGATCAGTTTCATAGTATCTCTCTCATTTGACAAGGTTAATAATAAGATGCATTTTATATTTGCGTAAAAAGTTTGTTTGTCATTGAGGTTAAAAATAATTTTTTGAAAAGGATCCTTCGGATGGTATTGCTAAAAAAAAATCGTTTGAAGCTGTTATTTAGCAATTTTAGAGTTTTGATAACTAAAATATATTATTTTCACCTTAAAGAACTTTTTAAATGGTCTCTATTCGATATTTTCAAGATGTTAATTTTCTCAATGGCAGTTCTAACAATTATGTCAAATAGATCATACATGTAAAATCTATATGTTGCTTTGACATGTATGACTTGAGGATGCTTCATTTTATATTTATGATTTGTTCCCTAATCTAAGGCTGTAGTTAATTTTAATAGATTTGTCAATATATGTTGAATCAAAATAAACTATTTAAGAATCAGTACTAGCAATATCAGCTTGCATATTCTACAGTGTAATTCTTCTTTTTCAATTTTTCTTAAACATACCCTTGCCCTAGGACCGTCACACCGGTGGTTTTGAGGTGTGATAATTATATACAGGAAATAGAAGAAGAGCTAAAAAAAATTAACTATAAGAAAAACAAATCATTCTTCATGTACAAAATAGAAGAAGATCTAAAAAAAAATTAACTATAAGAAAAACAAATCATTCTTCATGTACAACATATTACTAATAAATTCAATATATTAAACATCAGCATTAAGTCAAACATACAATACATACTAGCATTATGCCAAACATCCACATCTTATATATATTTTATCAACCTGATATGACATTTCCTCTTGTTCCTTACTGATCCAAAAATAATTCTAACATCAATATGGAATAAGGAAAAGTCTACAAAGCCATACATGACAACAAAAGAATAAGCAACATCACACATATCTACGAAGCTTCTAAGAATATACTTCTCATAGACATGAATACATATATATATAATTCAACTATTATCCAAAAATATTACATAAAAGAGTCTTCTTGTGGAGAAGAAAATCAAGAAGCTCTCTGTCTTCAGGATTAACTCTCTTTTGAACTAAGCTAGAACCTGAAATCCACTGAACAGTGGTAAGCTTTCAACTCAGTAAGATGTGAACAATCAAAATAAATAACATATATAGAATACTTAAATAGCAAATCTTGAACAAGTACCAGGGTACTAGAAAGAAATCTTAACATATACATTAATATCATAAGTGCTTACAAAGGGTAGCATTATCCAATCATTTCATAATACATATATGAATATCAAATCATGATTATTTTTAAAAACATAAATGCCTATAAAGAATGGCATCATTAAATAAATATAACATAGAACTTATATAATATCATAACGTTTGAGTAGCCTTGCTACCTTCATGTGGCACATATGCTTGCGTAGGCATATACCTAGAGCTCATGATCCCCTCTAGGTGGAACATTAGTACTATTCTCTATCAGCCAAGTTTCCTCTGTGCACATTGGACCAATGAATTAACTCTCATTGGGAAAAGTGTTCTATAATATATGTTATGTGATATACATATCATTTATTGGTTCAACAGTAATTAAAAGTGATCAAGAGATCACAACATAAGAATAACATATCATATTATTCATAACAAAGGCTTATTAATGAACTTGGTCCAAGAAAAATAACCAAGTCATTATCAACATTCAAAAATTCTATTTAAGGAGGGTTTCAATAAATTGAATTCATAAATAACATATACATATATATGAGTATAATATACTTTAACAAAAATTCTTATATGGAGAATCATACACATGAAATGAAATCCACACTTACCTCTTATCACTAAAAAGCTTTCTAGTCAAGCTTAACTCTTGCTTAAATCCAAAAGATCCTTAATTCTTTGAGTTCACTTCTCCTAAATAAAAATCTCCAAAATTCCAAAATTTAGGATTTTCTCAAAACAATCATATAAAATAATCCTCCATAAATTCTAAGCTCCTTAGAGTCTTTATAAATAAATTCTAGCATTAATTTAACTATTAATAGAAGATGAATAATAGTTATAGAGAAAATCAACTATTCACAACACTATTCATCTAAAAATCATAAATTTTTATACTACTAAATCTAACCATAATTATTAGCCATTAATGCTCACAAAAGATCACCCGCAACTTAAAAAAAAACTATTACAGCTAACAAAAAACTTAACTCAAGCTAAAGAGAAGATTTGAGAAAATTACATTCTTTTTTCCTCTAATGAAATTTTGAAGAATTTGGTTTGAATTGAACCTTTTATAGTCTTTAATTTGTATTTTCTAGTATTAATAAGGCTTAATTAGAGTATTAAAACCTTAGAAATGAAGAAAAATGACTTATGGTTGAGAAAAATAGGAAATGGAAAAGAATAGAGAAGAAGAAAGAAAGAAGAGGAAGAAAAGAAAGTGAAGAAGCTACTGCCAAATAAAATAGTCTTTAATTTATATTTTATAGTATTAATAAGGCTTAATTGGAGTATTAAAATCTTAGAAATGAAGAAAAATGACTTATGGTTGAGAGAAATAAGAAATGGAAAAGAATAGATAAGAAGAAAAAAAGTAGAGGAAGAAAAGGAAGTGAAGAAGTTACTGCTAAATAAAATCCCGAGTTTACTGTTCACGCTACTGTTCACAATAGAAGCTGATAAATTCATTTTGGCAGTACATGCTAAACCAACTCTATCTTGAGCTACAGAAGTCTAAATGCCTCGATTCTTCCTTCTACTTAAACTAGATACATGAGATTACAACATATCTCGAATTCTTTCTTTAAAGCCTTGCATATAAATTCGCAAAATTTTGTACAAATACAAACTCTGAAATTCAAATCAAAGCAAACAAATCTCACTTCCAAAACAAACATTCCATAACAAATCTTATATACATCAATACCAGAATTTCAGAATACATACAATCAAAAGAAATCTCAGGTGTTACATTCTCCCCCTCTTAATAAAATTCATCCTCGAATTTAAAGAATTTACCTTAAACTTGAAATAGGTGGGGATACTTAGCTTGTATGTTCAACTCACTCTCCCAAGTGCATTCTTTTATAACTTGGTTATTCCATAAGACTTTAACTATTACTATCTCTTTGTTCCTTAGCTTCTTGATAATCTTATCAACGATGTCTACTGGAACCTCTTCATAAGTTGAGTCTTGCTGGAATTCTACCTCTGGAGCTTGCAACACATGGGATGGATCTGCAATATATTTTCGAAGCATGGAAACATGAAAGACTGGATGCACATTGTCCAAGTGAGGTGGCAAGGATAATCTGTAAAAGACTTCTCCAACTTTATCCAATACCTCAAATGGCCCAATATACCTCGGAGATACCTTTCCTTTCTTACCAAATCTTAGAACTCCTTTCATAGGAGAGACTTTCAAAAACACTAAGTCACCAACCATTAAACAAAGATCTTTTCTCTTAAGATCGACATAGCTCTTTTGCCTACTGAAAGCAGTCTTCAATCTTTCTCTGATGATAGGGACCTTTTCTGCAATATACTTGTGAACACTATTTTTTTGCACCGCTCGGACTTGTGCCAAGCCGACCAACACTCATCAAAACCAAACCCGTACTTGGACGGACTCATAAATGGATCTGATCGAAGTCAGACCTGGGCTGCCACCTCAGGGGGCGAGTAGAGCCCAAATTTCTTTAGTTTCTCTTTGAACTAAAGAAGGACTAAATCCAGGGCGTATGGAGCCTCAAAATTATTTCTAACAAAATCACTCTATTAATTTGCTTATTTTATATTATCAGATAAAAGACAAATTCGACTATCTTCTTGGACTTTAACCAATCCAAAGTGGAGCTCCGATCCGGAAAGACAATCTGACTGTCGCCTTCCTAAAAAGCAAAGGAGCAGGTATCATCTCCTAACTTTTCCTATTTCTGATAGAGCATCAAAATAGGAAAATTTCCTTTATTTTGATAGAGCATCAAAATAAAGAGTCTAAAACATGATAAGTTGGGCATAAATCAACCCTCCTTCGCAAGAAGGGAGAATTGCTTGATTCCCATTCAACGGGATACGCAGGCAAACTACGTAAGAGCTTCAAATCCAAAAAGATCAAAGCGATCTATTTTCTATTAATTAACTGCTTTATTGAATGTATTATTCGACGAATGTGTGATCGACCTATAACTCATATGGGCTAGAGTTGATATCCTATATTTTGAGATTCTTGAATTGTAATAATTTAATTATTGCTCTCTTAACTGCTTTACTGCTTTATTTTCATCTAACCTACTCATGCATCTATATATCTCATCCTTTAAACTGCTCATGAATATACTTTAAATCAAGGTTAAAATTAAAAGCCAAGTTCAATCGAAAATCTAGTCCCCGAATCCTCTTTGGTTTCAAAGACTAGTGCACTTATTTTCCTTTGGGATAAAATTGGAGTCAAAATGGGTTTTTACCTTAAATTTTTCTAACAAAATAAATTAAGGTGGCGACTTCAAAACATCAAAATTATTTTCAAAAGGCGCTAAGGTCGCCTCCTCCGTGAGAAATCATCCCGAAAAGTGAGAGCATCCTCGATCCCTTTGGATTCGAGGGAGGAGTTTCTTGAGGCCTCACAGTTGGCGACTCCACTAGGGACTAACTTTTTCAAAAGTTAAGGAGGACTACCAATTGGTTGAAAATCTTTTTCAAGTAACTTTTTTACTTGGCTTTTAGTTTAACTTTGATTTTCATGCATCATTACATCACCAGTTACGAAATTCAACCTTTGGATAGCGAGTAACATTGATCCGACAACTCTCTTTGAGTATAATGGGAGATAGCAAAAGCATCCACTCCGCAATGAATCTTTAAATCCTTTTTGAAGTGTAAAGAGCAGTCGTACTGTTGGACCCACGCGAAACTCATTATTTCACATATAGTTAGGTATATTCACTGCTCTAGTATGACGGGTACCCTTTAAACCAAACCACCTAGCCTTCATGTAATGAACATTAGACCTTGGACCTTAGGGTCTATGAGCCATAATAATGTTAAACTATCATCATGAACTAATTTTTACATGCATAACCATGCATACATGCACAACCATGTATTCATGCATTTGCGGACTAAGAACTAAAGAAGTCAATGGTCAAACCAAAACCCACAAACTCTTAAACCTCACCTAGATTAGGTCTTTTTTTTCCTTCCCATCTCTACTTAGGTTTTGTTTGGACCACCATGACTTGATTCAGGGTATTTTCTTTTCTAAGGTACTAATAGAGGGCACAACAGCCGGCATAGAAGCCATAGAAACACTTTTATCCACCCTACTCAAGAAACAAGAGGATAACTTCCGTGTTGCTCTAGACCATGCCCTTGATACACAACGCCAGTCCATCCTCACTGAGGTGAAGACAATGATGGGTCAAGGATCAAGTACCCATCAAGACAATGCTCCTGATGCATCTTCATCTCTTCGGCCTAGTCCTATTATTGATCTGACAAATAGTGGGAAAGCTCCAGAAGTTGACACTCCTCCGGTTACCAATATGAATAGCGAACATCTCCATCCTCCTCCCCGAATCTTTTTCGTAGAGGAGAAAGCTCCAACCCAACTGAAACCAAGAAATTAATGGAAAAATTTGAAGCTATGGAAAGGCTTCTTAAAAACATTAAGAAGCATGAGGATCTCATTGATGTTGATGCTCTTACTCTTTTTCTAAATGCTAGGGTTCCTCCAAAGTTTAAGATGCCTAGCATGGACAAATTTGACTGCACCACTTGCCCAAAAACCCATTTGAAAATGTATGTGGGAGCCATGAACCCATTAGGGGTGGACAATGAGCTCCTTGCTCAATTGTTCTAACAGTCATTCACAGGGGCTGCATTGAGATGGTTCGTTGATTTAGATGCCAATTTTAAGAAAAGTTGGGATGATATTTGTAATGCCTTTGTCAAACAATATCATTACAATCTCCAGGTGGACATCACTAGGAGGGATTTGGAAACCACCAAACAATAACAAAGGGAGTTTTTCTCCCTTTTCCTCACAAGATGGAGGGCTAAAGCAGCCCAAATGATGAACAGGCTTACTAAGCAAGAACAAATAGATATAATTATCAAGAATCTCCTCCCAAGTTATCAGACTTGTCTTCAAACCCAGTATTTACTAGATTTTAAAGCTCTTATTGCCACTGCTTCAAAGATAGAGGATCTGATCCAAAGCGGGCAAAACAAAGAAGAATCCTCTGGTTCAAGGTATAGGAAAAACACTCACTATGGCCACAGTGCTCCCTCCAATCAGAAAGGCGGGGAAGTTGCTGCTATTTCTAATCATCCTCCTATGAAATTTGAAAGGAGATCTTTCACTGATTTGGGTATGCCTTTGATTTTGGTATATATGAAGGCTTTGGAATCAAATCTACTTAAGCCTCTAGAACCTAGAGCGCCCCCAAGCTCTTTACCTAAAGGTTGGAATGTAAATGAATATTGTGAGTATCATCAAAGTAAAGGGCATAAAACAGTCATGTGCAGAACCTTGAGACACAAAATCCAAGACCTGGTGGATAGTTGAGATATAATTCCACCAAGAGCTAGACCTAACATCACCACAAATTCTCTTCTGAATCATCAGGCTGATGTTAATGTTCTTCACTCTTATGACTCGTAACTTGATTTGATCTCTTTGATTCGATCAAGTGAAGGTTGTTGTTGTGTCCTAGACATTAATGATTTTGTGGAAGAGATAGATGCGATGACCGAAGTGGGAGACCTTACCAGCCAAGTTCATCAGTTCAACAGCCTGTTTAGCATGTCCCCCCCATGGAAAAGATAAATAATGAGCCCAAAGAGGATGCAATCCTCAAGAAATTGAAGAAAACCCAAGCCAACATCTCTATTTGGAGTCTCATCCAATCTTCCCTCCCAAATCGCCAAGCTCTTTGCAAGGCGTTGAATCAATGTCAAGCCCCAATCAACATTTCTTCGGAAACCTTGGTTGCCTAACTCACTAGCTCGACCAAGATGGCTTTTATCTCCTTCACAGATCAGGATTTACCTAAAGAAGGAGAAAATAACAATCACGCATTATATGTAACCGTCATAACCCAAGGAAAGATAGTCCCTATAGTTTTGATTGATAATGGGTCAGCTCTGAATGTTTGCCCATTAAAAGTTGCAAGTTGTCTGGGCTTGGAAGCTACAGATTTTATCCCCTCTGACTAGATTGTAAGGTCATATGATAATACTAGGAGAGAAGTTTTGGGTGTGGCAACTCTTGATGTGACAATCGGACTAATCACTGCTCCAATCCCTTTCCAGGTGATTGATGTGCTTGCTTGTTTCAATCTCCTCCTTGGGAGACCTTAGATCCATAAAGTAAAAGCAGTCCTATCCTCTTTGCATCAACTGCTTAAAATGCCTCATAGGACCGCTGTGGTTACCATCAAGAGAGACATACATGGTAAAAGTGAGGGTCTTAGCTCTGCACCCATTTTGGGAATTCAGCCCGAACCGAACCGAACCTTGTCCACTTGTCTGATTTCTCTTTTGACACCATCCAGTTCATTGAACAAGAAGGAGGTAAAGAGTTAGTCCCTTTTGATTTCGATCTTTTCGGAAATATAGCCGTGGCTAACATTTTGAAGAAAATGAACTACTTCCCTGGTTTAGGACTTGGGAGGAACCAGCAAGGAATGACCTCTTTCGACGAGTATCCAGTAGCCAACCCACCTTTTGGACTTGGTTATAAGCCTACCGAAGAGGATTTAGAGGAGGTTGAGATGAGAGCCAAAAGGAGAGGTGAGGCTAAAAGGAGAGGTGAGACTTTTGATTGGTAGATACGCCCTTATTTTAGAACTTTGAATGGATATTTTGTAAAAGAAGGGGAAGATTTTCCTTTTTATGGTTTTGCTGAACCATGGTTTTGCCCTGTAACTAAAAAGCTAATCCTAGGTTTTGAAATTTTCTTTGATATCAGGCTTAATATGGAGGATTGTGAGCCCATCTACCTATTATAGCAGGATTGTGAGGAAAATATAGAGGCTACTCTCTTTGAGCAAGTCCTCATGATTGGAGACGAACTGGAATCAGACCCCACCAAACATATCCATCCAACCTTGGTTGCACTTGACAATTGGCACATTGAGAAGCTTCCTGGCCTTGATGTTTTGTTTTCTTTCCCTGCCAAGTACGAGTCAGAGTCTGTTGAATTTGTTTCTTCTTTTTCTTCTATGGAGTCTGTAAAGAATCTTCCTGGTCCTTCTTTTCATTTGGATGTAGTATGTGAAGACGAAAATTTTCCTAGTAATAAAACAATCCAATTTTCCTCGTATATTCTTGAGTCTTTTTTCTCTCTCCATGAATTCAATTTAAAAGAGGTATCAAAAGAAAAGGAAATAAATGAAATAAAAGAACAAAATAAAGAATCAATAAATGTGGGCGCAGATGATAAATTGAAATTAACATTTATTGCATCATCATTCCATGATAAAGTTTCTTTAATCAAGATTGTTCAAGAATTTTTAGACTGTTTCGCTTGGGAACCTGAAGACATGACGGGTATCGATCTAAGTATAGCGGTCCACAAGATTCCAACTTATGAGAATGTGAAGCCTGTAAAGCAGAAGTTACGAAGGATGAAGACGGAATGGTCTCTCAAGATCAAAGAAGAAGTCATTAGGTTATTGAAGAATGGTTTCATTGAACCTATCACTTACCCTTCATGGCTAGCCGACATAGTGCATGTGCCTAAAAAGAATGGCAAAGTAAGAATGTGTGTGGATTACAGGGATCTAAACAAGGCCTGTCCAAAAGATGATTTTCCTTTACCTCATATAGATTTATTGGTTGACTGCATGGCCGAATTTGAGGTAGTCTCTTTGACTGATCTGTATGCGGGATATAATCAAATACAAGTCTACCCACTTGATAAGGAAAAGATAGCCTTTATGACAAAATGGGGCACCTATGCTACAACATCATACCTTTTTGTTTAAATAATGCTAGGGCAATATATCAGAGAATGGCTACAGTTATCTTTCATGACATGATTCACAAAGATGTGGAAGAATATATTGACGACATGGTTATCAAATCTGAAACAGCGGAAGGACACATAGATGCATTAAGGCATTTTTTCCTTAGGTTGAGACAGTACAATATAAAGTTGAATCCGGCAAAGTGTATTTTTGGTGTGTCCTCGGGATTGTTTCTGAGCCACATGGTCAGTAAAAAGGGGATAGAAGTAAACCCGGCTAAGTCAAGATCCATTCTATAGATGCCAGCTCCAAGAACAGAGAAAGAGATCAAGGGATTTCTAGGACGTTTATAGTACATCAGTCGGTTCATTTCCCAACTGGCTGACGTTTGTGGGCCTATCTTTATGTTACTAAGGAAAGGAGTCCCTAAGGAATGGAATGATGAATGTTAGCAAACTCTTGAAAAGATCAAGCAATACTTGCTAACCTCTCCTATCTTACAACCACCCAGGCCCGGTAAACCTTTACTGTTATACCTCTCTGTGACCAAAGAAGCTATGGGGGCAATGCTCGCTCAAAAGGCTGTGAGTTCGCATAAGGAAAATGCCATCTACTATTTGAGTAAGTGTATGCTTGCCCCTGAGCTCAAATACAATCAGATTGAACAATTGTCTCATTTTGGTATGGGTATGCTATAAACTACAACATTATTTGGGTTCATACACTACGTATGTCCTCGCTGACAAGAGCCTCTTGAAATTCGTTATGGAGAGGTCGATTCTTGACAGCAAGATGGCAAGATGGTTGGCAGTTCTAGCAACTTTCGATCTCAAATATGTTCCAAGGAATATCAAAGGAAGTGTGATAGCTGACTAATTAGCTGCTGCACCAATAGATGGCGAGCCATTTAAACCTGAGTTTTCGGATGAGGATGTCATGGATTTGGAACCCGAAGTCTGAAAGATATATTTTGATGGAGCAACCAATAGCAAAGGGTATGGTGCTGGAATTGTACTTGTCACACCTGATGGGTATCATTTACCAATGGCCATTAAGTTAGCATTTAAGGTGACAAACAATGAAGCAAAATATAAAGCTTGCATATGTGGTTTAGAGGAAGCCACCAACATAAGAATTGATTACCTAAAGGTCTACGGGGACTCTAATTTGATTGTTTCACAAGCTTTGGGAAAATGGAAGATCAGAGAAAAGTGTTTAGTTCCTTACTATCAATGCGTAGCTGATTTAGCAGAAAGTTTTCATGAATTATCTACCTCAAGCCAAGAATCAGTTTGCCAATGCTCTGGCAACTCTAGCCTCTATGATTGATATGGTAGGAAATGAAATTTACGACCTGTGATTATTGAAGTGCGAAGGCAACCCGGTTATGACACAACATGCATGCAAGTTCAGTTAGCCGATGGCAAGCCATGGTATTGGGACATATTCAATCTTCTGAAGAATGACTAGTATCTAGAAGGGACATCCAAATAAGATCGGAGGACCCTAAGGCAATTGGCCAGTAATTTCATACCAAATGGTGACGTGTTATATAGGAGAGCATGGGATAACATCCACCTCAGATGTGTAACGGAAGAGGAAGCTCAGTAGGTCATGGAATGGGTACATAGCAGAGACGAAGGCCCGCACATGAATGGTTTTATGTTAGACAGAAAAATCATGAATCTAGGGTATTTTTGGCTCACAATGAACGGAGATTGTGCTAAGTTTGTACAAAGATGTCATAAATGCCAGATATTTTCCAAGTTTCAGAAGCGACCTCCTGTCCCGTTGCATCTTACTGCAACTCCCTGGCCCTTTGCTATATGGAGTATTGATGTCATAGGACGCATCGGTCCCAAATCTTCAAATGGACATGAGTATATCTTGGTGACAATAGATTACTTCATGAAATGGGTAGAAGCAGCCTCTTACCACGTGTTGAATTCTAAGAAGGTAGCACACTTTATCCAAACTAACATCATTTATCGGTTTGGACTGCCTTTTGAGATAGTCACAGATAATGGCTCCTATTTCCAAAAGGAAGTAATAAGTCTGCTTAAGAGGGAAAAGATTCAACATCATCGGTCTTCACCTATCGCCCTCAAACTAATAAGGCAGTCGAGGCAGTGAATAAAACCATTAAGTCAATTCTGCAGAAGATGATTACTAATCATAGAGGCTGGCATGAATGCCTCCCATTTTCATTATGGGGATACAAAACCTCCATACGCGCGCTAATAGGGGCAACTCCATATTCCCTGGTGTACGGGATGGAAGCGGTGCTTCCAGTTGAAGTGCAAATCCACTCTGCGAGGGTTATGTAAGAAAGCCAGTTGAGTGAAGTAGAATGGATTAGAGGGTATCATGATCAGTTGATTGCCATTGATGTAAAAAAGATGGATGCACTCTATCAAATCTAAGGGTATCAGCAAAGACTTGCCCGTCATTTCAATAAAAGGGTATCTAATAGGGGATTAGAAGAAGGCAACTTAGTCCTGAAGGAAATCAGAGCTCCTATACATGATCCAAGAGGGAAGTTTAGGCCAAACTAGGCGACCCATATGTGATAAAAAAGATCCTGTCTGGCGGAGGTATCATACTCATGGATTTGGATGTGAATGAATTTTTGAATCCTTGCAATCTTGATCAACTGAAAAGATACTTTGTGTAATTTCCATTTCATGCTGCATTGTATGAACGAAACTACGAGGACCTGATTCTCCCCATAAGAAAAAGATTTTGATGTAAAAAAAAATGCAAATGGAGATATGTAGGCAGCCCATTTTGGGTACGGTCTAATTCATAATAAAATTATCATTTAATGTCCAGATTAATTGATTTGTGCTTGCTAAGTTGAAAACCTGAATAAGGCGACTTAGGCAAAAATTAGAGCAGCTCGACGAGTTGAAATCCCGGAAGGGCAGCTCGGGCAAAAATTAGAGCCATAAATAATAAAAAAAAAGAAGAAGCAAAGAAAGAGCCTTATTTTAAATTGGATTTCATCAGTCATAGTCTAGTCTTTTTGTGTCCAATTT
>CANXYC011831692.1:0-23610 GCA_948193065.1 Aleurites moluccanus
TGTTCGCATGATACTAATGGGAAAAAGCCAAGGCTGATAAACAATATATCTTGCTGTGTTAAACCAAATTTGTAACTCAGTGTTGTTAAAGGCCCAAGGCACAAAGGGTCCTAGAGCCTGTGGTGCGAGGTGCAATGCTAGGCAGACGCCTGGTAGATACTAGGTGCATGTTGACTAAAAAAAGAAAAATATATTTCCTAGTTGAATAATAATGTATAAAATAAATCCTAATTATATTCACATCCATAATTAGGTAGAAAAATAAATCCTAATTATTAATAGGTCAAAATCTTCATATGATTCCCAATTTTCCTTGCCTCCATAATCAATCTCACAACATAAGGCTACATTGGTTTTTAGTCATCCTCTGTTACACCTAAACCTGTGTTCTATAACTTTGCCTGAAATATATGAAGTCACACATGAAATTAGTATCTCTAAGACTCACACAACTCTGGAAATCTCCAACACAATGTTACTAAGATATAAATGCAAATATTCATCCTCCAATACTCAAGCATCATCATTAATTTCAATATCTTTATGAGGTGGTCAACCATACTGTCTATATCTCCTAAAGGAGCTTCCCAACTTCAAGGAATTTTATTAGAGCCACTTCATCTTTTTAAAAACTTCTTCATTTTCTGATATTTAAATCATCGTACTATAGTTAACAGTTTTTCACCAAAAAATTAAGATCACCCTGATTTTCCGCATGGCTATTCTTGCAAAGTTATTAAAATAACTTTTCCATCTTTCCTTGGATCTCTCTTTAACAAACTGTCATGTTCTTCATTGTTTGTCCACCAAATTTAAATTTAAGCCAGCATTTCTTGTTCCTAACAACACAAATGAGTAAAAAACCTTCTCCTCCAACTTAATAAGCGTTTTATGAAGTCCCTTAGAAAACTCAGCACAAGCCTCAGTGTCATTTTAGCATTCTTTTGGCTCGTTAATACTGTTCCAAACATGACTACTGTAGCATTTCACTACTATTCCCATTTCACCTTCATTGCCCATTTCACATGCTCATTCCACCAAGTTTCCTTTAACAGTGGACCACTGGCTTACCAAACATTTCAGTAGCCACATTTTTAGTTTTTGCAATCCGCTCTACTCAAATGGTTTTCAAATGTGATTTTAAGTTCCATGTCCATTCTTTTAATAGCTTATCCTTAAAAGCCACATGTTTTTATTCTTTGCTTCTACCACCTCATCCTCGATTGAGCATTCCTTCTCATTGGCCCATTTTTTTATATTCATATTCACATATAAAATCACCTAACTATGTAGGCAGCGAGTTCCTTCCTTAATAAAAGTTCAAAAATCTTTGAATAAGAATAATTTTTTTCCTGGGAAAAAAATATTTGGCTACTATTTTACTTTTGAAATTCAAAATCTTTGAACGGGGATAAATTTTTTTTTCCCGGGAAAAAATTATTTGGCTATTGTTTTACTTTTGAAATTCAAAATCTTTGAACAAGGATAATTTCCGGGGAAAAAATTATTTGGCTACTGTTTTACTTTTGAAAATAATCAAGAGCAAAATCTACATCTTAGATCAAGGCAAATTGCACAACTTTGTTCCTTGCGTTAAAAAAAGCTCACTGAATTTAGTATGATCGGGCTTCTTCGTAAGTGCATGAATCGCTTTAGCAAGTAACAGAGTGAGTAGAGTATTGTCCCACAGAGAGGCGTTGTCAATTACCGAAATTGATATTATCTTTATTAATTGGATATAAATTAATTTGATTTGGATGAATTTTTTTAAAACGAAATTAAATAAACAAGAAAACTTAACTTGGAATTTAAAAATATCAAAAAAAACTATTTAAAATTTAGATTTCGTTAATTGAATTTATACGGTTGATCTGACTCAATAATGATTTCAAAACTATGGTGTTTGATGTATTATTACTCTAAATTATAAATTAGTCTCTCTCGAGCAAAAATCCAAACATTAATATTAATGTAAGTGTCTATTCTCGTGATCATCGAATCAATGTTAATTCACTAAGATCCTTAATAATTTCATAAAATCCACTAAAGTGTGCCCTAATCTCTTAGCGATACATGCCTTAGCTTATTAATTCTATGAACTAGCAACTATCGCAGCTCTCGCTTATAAATAGTTACCTTAGATAGTGATTATAGTGGCCAATTATAAAACACTTATAAATCAAAATTAACAAATCAAGCTATGAATTAAGAATAATTGAAATCATAAATCATTGTCATCAACCTTTATTATTCAATTAACTTCATCTAAATTCTAGAAAAAGGATTTAGTTCAACATGGTAAAATAAAGAAAAGGTAAACTAACCAATAACTTAAACATGTTCATACTAAAATTAATAAAGAAATAAACAAGTAGAGAAAGTAAAAATTCTATTTGATGATTTCTTTGATTGATTGAAGGTATTGAAACTCCAAAAATCATTTTCTCTAGCCTCCCTTAAGTCTCCTTAACTCCCAAGACTGATATATCTTTTTTCTAAGTCTTGGTTGCCTTTTTATATACTTCATTTCTTAGGGCTGAGCAAAATACCGGGTAGGAATATGAAATACCGGGTACGGTGGCAAAATACTGAGTACCCGGTATTCGCTATTATTTATCGGGTTCCATTTATACTTCAAATACCGGTTCTTCTTCTCCAAATATCAAGTCTTAGCTCTAAATACTGGGTGCCCGGTATTTCATCCTTTGACGAATTTTTTTCCAACTGAAAATCTAAAATTTTAATTTTCAAACCAACAAAATCAAATTAAACTCAAGTCAAATATTATCTAAAATCAAAATTATAACAAAACACAATCTAAATCAAATTTAAACTTAAAAATTAAATCAAATTTAAATATTTTATTTATCAAAATTATAACTAAAAGAAATTATATTCAAATTTAAACTAAAATTATCAAATCTTCCTAAAATCAATTAACAACTAATAATTCAAAACTTAATTAAAATAAGCTAAAATTAACTAAAAAATATAATTAAACCTATAATAAACTATACTTAAAATGAAATAAAAATAACTTAATTATTATACCTAACAGTTGGTTAAAACTTTAAAGGGGATATTTTAGTATTTTCACCTCCTCAATTTTTCCCTAAAAAATACACTATATATATGTGTGTAAACTCACCAACACTCTCTTTTGTTAATTTATATCTTGTTCCATTAAAAGCTTAGCCTCCAGATGCTCCTGCACAAATCTCCCTCTGTTTCCTTCCTTGCACCGATTTCTTCTCTCAATTCCTTAGTCCTTAGTGAAAAGTGGACATATAAGCCTAGCCACCACTTTTCAGGTAGATCTGAATATATAAAATGAAGTTTTGAAATCAAATCTGATGTTTGCTTTTTCTCTGATTTTTTCTTGCCTGATCTATTAGATCTATGAAATTTGATTTGATCACCGTCCTCGTTGGTCGCCATTGACATCTTACATTCGTCGATCTCCAGTTTGCTTCTCTTCTTTGCCGATCACCGTCCTCGCCGGTTGCCGTTGACATCTTGTATGAGAGCTTCCTTGCCGTTGTTTCCAAGTTTGTTATTTTTTTTGTCTTTTGTTTGATTTATAATTTGTAATTTATATTTCTGTTAACATAAATTTTATATTTATGTTATTATTATTTTCTGTTAATTTATATTTTCTTTGATTTTTGTGTGTGAATTATTATTTTGTTCTAATCTTTTTTTTTTTCAGAATGTCAACTCCTTCATCTTCTAATCCATTTCCTTCAACTCAATATTCATCAACTAGCCCAATCATGAATGAAGAAGTGGCAATAATTGATATGTCCCATTACAAAGAACGTGAAAAAACTCAAATTCAAAATGGAAAACTAATTGAAGCTGATGATGATGAAGAGGATAATCCCTTTGCGTCAAAGAAAAGAAAGAAGACCTCTAAAGTTTGGAATGAGTTCAAAGAAGTATTTCTTAAAGATGGAACCAAGAAAGTGGAGTGTATTCATTGCAAGCATCGTCATGGGATTTCTAAGTACGGTGCAACAACTCAATTTATCAGGCACTTGAAATGTTGTATAGCTCGACAATTAGTCATGAAGAGTCAAAAGCAAATCATCATCTCTACAACCATGGCAAAGTCAGAAAGTGTAAATGCAGTTCAAAATTGAAAGTACGATGATGCTAAGGTTAGAGAAGTTTTTGCTCATATGGTTTTAGTTCATGAGCTGCCTTTTTCATTTGCCGAGTATGAAGTGTTTAATCTTTTACAGAGAACTATAAGTCCAAATTGGAAAAATATAAGTAAAACGTCTGCAAAAAATAATTGTATAACTACGTATGAACTTGCGAAAAAGAAAGTAATGACATTATTGAAAAATGTGGATAGGGTTAGTATTACTACTGATTTGTGGAAATCTGGAGTGCAAGATGTGGAATATATGGTTGTTACTTGTCATTTTTTAGATTCTAATTAGAATTTGCAAAAGCGTACTTTGAGCTTTCACAATGTACCTCCTCCATACTATGGAGTTGTAATTTGTGATGAGATGCACAAATGTCTAGTTGATTGGGGAATTGAGAAGAACTTGATGTCAGTTTCAGTTGATAATGCTAGTTATAATGATTCTGTTATGAGTATGTTGAAAGCTAATTTGAGCTACCAAACAATCTTCCTATTGATGGGAAATTATTTCATGTGAGGTGTTGTGTACATATTTTGAATCTCTTAGTGTAAAATGGGCTTTCTGAAATTGAATATATTATTCATAATGTGCGTGATAGTGTGAAGCATGTCACTAAATTTGTATCTCGTCTTACAACTTTTAGTGATATTGCTAAGCAATTAAAGTTGCCTAAGAAAAAGCTTATTTTAGATTGTTCCACTAGATGGAATGTAACTTATTTTATGCTTAAAGCTGCTTTGGAGTTCAAGGATGTGTTCCCTCGATATCAAGAAAGGGAATTGAGTTATTATCATTTGCCAAGTGAAGAGGATTGGAAAAAAGTTGAAGTTGTGTGCTCATTTCTTGAAGAATTTTATGAGATCACTAATATTATTTCAAGATCTGAATATCCAAAATCAAATTTGTTTCTACCAGAATTTTGGCAAATTAAAACTTCATTGGATAAACAAAGTGCAAGTGAAGATGAGTTCATGTGTCAAATGGCTGAAAAGAGGAAGAAAAAATTTGACAAGTATTGGGGTGATTGTAATTTGTTGATTACAACTGGAGCTATTTTAGATCTTAGGAATAAAATGAAGTTGGTCGAATGGTCTTATCTCAGGATCTATTCACAAAAGGATGCTCCCGCTCAAATTAGCTTAGTTCGTTCAATATTATACAAGCTTTATGATGAGTATGTTGAAGTTCACAAAGCAAATTATAATAAGAAGCCAATTGAAAATGAAAGGCATATTGAAAGCTCAAGTTCATTTGGGCATAGGATAGGAATATCTAAGGGAAGGGTAGAATTTGATAGTTTCATAAGAAATGTGGATACCTTACAATTGGCAAAATCAGAATTAGATGTATACCTGGATGAAGGTGTTCATATTTATAATGGGTATATAGACCCTCCTTTTGATGCTTTGGAATGGTGGAAAGCAAATAATTTAAAGTTTCGAATCTTGTCAAAGATGGCTTATGACATTCTGTCAATTCCACTTTCCACTGTAGCTTCAGAGTCGGCCTTTAGTGCTGATGGTAGAGTTATTGAGCCGCACCGTGCATCATTGAGAGTGTAAATAGTCCAAGCATTGATGTGTGGTGCAGATTGGCTTAGAGCTTTTTATGGTATCAAGAAGAAATCAAAAGTGAGTAATAATTTTTATTGTTCCTTTTTAATTGAATATTTATTTTATATTTGTTGTGTTATTGCAATTTCTTATATGATATATTTATATTTGTTTTATAGGACAAGAAGGATTATGTTGAATATGAATTTCCATAGAGCATTATCTAAATATTTGGTAAGATGTATATATTATTTTATCTTTTTTTTTGTATTTTAAGTTTAAATTCAATATCTTGTGGATTTTGAAGAAGGGTGTGAGAAATGAATATGAATTGTGATTTTTTTTTTTTATTGTTATGCTTATATTTTATTTTATGAATTTTTAAGTAGTTTATGTAAACTTGATTTGTATATAATTTGGTTTTGCAGGTTTTATGATATTTTCACAATAATGAGATTTAATAGAGGCAAGAATATTATCGAAAGATGTTGGGGATGGATCTCTCTCTTTTCTTTTCTTTTTTTTAATGTTTGTATGATATTTTTATTTTATTTAAGTTTGGAATTTTTTTTATAATTGGATGATTTTGTATTTATACTTGTTTTAAATATTTTTTTTTGTTTAGAAATAAATATTTGTAAAATAAGCTATAAACGAGCAATAATCAAGCTTTAAAATGAAACGAATTTGAGTTCAATAATAATTCATCAATGAGCCAAGCTTGAACTGAGCTTATAAACAAGCTTTTTATTGAAATCAAGTCGAGTTTATGAACAAGTTTTTAATGGCTCAAACTTCTATAAAATATAACGAGCCGAGTTCGAACTCAATTTCTAAGCTCGAGTCGAGTTCGAGTTTGAACTCCAAAAAAAAAAATAACGAGTCGAGCCTGAACCAATTAAAGATCAGCTCGGCTCGGTTCGTTTATAGCCCTACCACCAGTCCTATCTTATAGCCATTCTAAACTTTAGGCTGTATGGGCCTAGATTTCATTAAAATTGGGCCAAATTTTGGCAACACAAAACTTGTTTAATATTTTTTGCCTAAAAGTTGGGCTCAAATTTGACATGCTGAGCTAATATGTTCACAGACATAGGTGGAAAATTTATTTTTATAAAAATACTGAAAAAATAAGAAAAAATTTTTATTTTTATTATCATAAAAATATTTTTTCAAAAAATTACATACCTAAAATATTTTTTAAAAAATGTGATATATGCCAAATATATATAAAAAATATATTAAATATATACCAAAAAATATAAAAATGAAAAAAAAAAAAAGAAACGTAAAAATAGAAAAAAAAACCATATATTTGTGTAATTTCTCCAAAAAAAGAAGAAATAACAGGTGCTAGTTGCACATCTTGTGGTCAGAATTTCAAATAAGAGAACGAAAATTTTACAGTTCCATTTCTTTTAAACATTGACAGGTTCTGATTTGAATCAGGGAAGGACATAACATAAGGCCGAGAATGCCTTATAACTTAGTTGGGCCAATTCCAACTCAGTCCATAAAACATAAATGTCCAATAGAGCCCAAGAAGCCACTCCACTTGTTTTTTTTTTTAATAATTCATTACTGGCCGCAACGATGAAGTCATAAATTTATTTTTGGGTACGTCAAAATTTAAAATTTTCTATATAAATATAAAAATTTTAAGAAATTAAATTTAAATGAATGAAAATTAAATAAAAAGTTGAATCTTATTGAATTATATGAAAAAATTTCAATAAATTTATAGAATTTTTTTGTAACTGGAGTGTAGGTCTGGTTTACTTCCATTCTGACTCATCACTAATATATAATACAATCTTGTTATTAAATATAATACCAATAAATGATTAATGAAATTTACACAAGGATGAAATTTCTAATAAATAATAAAAATAAGAATAAATAAATAAAACAAACTGCTTCATGTGGTTGCATCTTTATGGGCCACATAGTGTTTGATTTTATATAATCAAAGAATGTCCCACCAGAAAGCTTTTTCATCTTTTAATTTATTTTCTTAACCTTTAAGCCCATTTTCTCAAGGCATAATCCACCTTCCTTAGTTCAATTCAATGTACTATATTAAAACTACTTGTCTTTGTCTATTGCGAATGTCTTTTGTTAGGTTGTCCTGATAGAGATGGCATGGGAGGGAATTTGTCGTTTTTCTGGAAATCCGCCCTAAATAAGATGGAAAATTCCCATATTTTTTTTTTTTGGAATGGAGATGAGGTATAATTTTTCTCCAATAGCGAGACTGGATTATACCCCCCAACCTATAAGGATCCCCATCTTCAACCTGTGATAATTTGTTAATATATAATTTCATAAATACTATAATCCATTATAACAGGGGAGAAATTATAATTTTAAATATAAGGGGGCAAAAATAAAAAATATTAAATTTTAATATATTAAATTATAATTTCACACACATATATATATCATACTAAATAGATATAAGTATAGTGTCTATGCAGTTCTACTATTTTGATAATAGTAACCCATTTAATAGATTTTTGGAGCCGCTTTATAGTAAGAAGTGGAACAAAAATTGCATTATATGGTGGGAATTTGCACCTGCAAAGCTGTTTATTTAGCTAAAACAACTAACTTCATGCATGGGCTTTTGGGAAAAAAGAAGAAGAAGAAGAAGAAGAAAAGATAAGAAAAACAATAATATGTTGTGGAAGTTATTTTTATTATTAAAGAGGGACTCGTGTAAAAATTAAAGAGATTCATATGAAAATTAAATATATATATATATATATATATATCGAGATTTTTTTAGGGTTGGGAGAGCTGGGCCTTGTCATCTAGAGTGTGGCACCGCCACTGCATTATATGTAGTAAGTATTATTAGGGTTATGATTAGCCACTGTTTATAATATTCTCTCCTACTCGTATTAACATAATAATATTTTCATTCATCTCCCACGTTAAACCTTTTAATCTAACAATTTGATGACTCCAAATAATTTTCTTTAATTTATATTTCATAGAAAACAATTTTACCAGAAAATTATCACAATTTCTATTAAAGTATATTTTTTTAATTCTTTATATTTGTTTTCTTTGACGATAATTTTTTTTAACTATAATATATACACACATACTACAATTTGTATTCTTTAACAAAATATAGTTTTTTTTTTTTCTTTACACTTTTTTATTGATTATAATATTTTGAAAAATAAAATTAAAATGAAATGAGAATCCCCTAATGATAGGGATGAAGATAAAGAAAAATTATTCGCACAAGGTGAGGCGACCAAAAAGATGAGAAAAATTATTGACATGGGAATGAAGATGAGAATTGATCTCTTCTCCACCTCACCCAGGGACAGGGACGGAGGTACTCAGGTGTAACTTGATCATTCTATTAAAAATATTTATTAATTACTAGAAAAAATCTCATATAATTTATTTAAATTTAATTTTTTAGATATTATTTTTTCTCAATACATATCTAATTATTTATATAATTTTTTTTAATTTACTAAAAATTAATTTTATGATTTCATTTCGAATCCGCTTAACATCATTGTGGGGACTGTTTATTATTACTTTGATGTTTTTGTCTCTTTTTTTTTTTTTTTTCTAGAAACCTTTTAAACAACTTTCTTAATCAGTCAACCAGATTTGACACCAACTTTTGCCTCACTTTACATCGTATAATATAATATAGTTAAATAGTTAATTAATTATCATTACTTAGGAGACGGCTCGAGATTAATTTTGTTAATACAGTTTGATTAAACTACTGCCTACATGTGGAAAACCTTTTTCATAGAACTTAAAAACTAAAAAAAAAAAAAAAAAAAAAGAAAAGTTGCTCTTAAACTTTTCAACTATTATATTATTCATCCCTCAATTTCAAATGAATAAATTATTATAACATTTTTAAAATTTATTTTAATTAGTATTTTGATTCCTAAAAAAATTTAAAAAAATTAAAATATTTTATAATATATTATAATAATTTATTTAGCTTAAATAAAAAATTTAATATTTTGAGAAATTAAAATATTTCATATAATAATCCTATATAAATATTTTTAAAAGATAAAAAATATTTTATATTTTAAATTTTGAGAATGAAAAATTAAAATATTAAAAATTAAAATTTAATAAAAATTCTTAATTTTATATATAACAATTAAATTATTGATTATTAATAAATTTCAAAAAATAAAAATAATAATTTTGAAATAATAAGAATTAGGAAAATAAGTAAAATAAATTTCATAAGTTTTATAGTAATTTACCACTCTTTTATTAAATAATCATAATAGTCTTCCAAAGTTCATCTTAAATATGTACAATGAATTGAAGTTGAATCTTGTTCATAATGTATTAAGAAAAATCTAATTTAGTTAAAGAATATTAATATTATTTTAAAATTAGATGGTGATATATATATATATATATATAATAAAAAAA
Organism: Aleurites moluccanus; assembly: GCA_948193065.1. Lineage (NCBI taxonomy): Eukaryota > Viridiplantae > Streptophyta > Magnoliopsida > Malpighiales > Euphorbiaceae > Aleurites > Aleurites moluccanus. Next base: position 10,151 of record CANXYC011831692.1, read on the forward strand.
ATTTCTTAAAGTTGATGAAAGTGAAAAATCTATTCTTAACATTGTCTTTTTCCATTATTTATTAATTATTTCTTTAAAAAAGAATAAAAATAAAATATATCTGTTATATATGACACGTGTCATAAATTCACAAAGTAGCTTTTGTGTGTCAGAAAAGCTTTTCTCAATGTCAGACCGCAATATAAGAGTAAGCAAAGAAGACGAGCTTAACTCATTACAAGTCAGTAGTCACCACTATACCCATCAACACTGTCTCGCCGGAATCTGGCGTTTGTAGCTGGTAATTGCTGACGTAGCTCACCTGGAAGCTGACGTAATCATGGATGTTGATTTCTGGCCTTCAAGAGTTCGCGCGGCTAAGCACTTCTCATCTGTTCAAGCTTCCAGATATAACTCTGGTATTTGCTTCTGTTTCTTGAAAAATGATTCTTTTATAAATTTATACTCTTTATTTTGTTTCTGGTAATGACTGAGAGGTTTATAATCTGGGAATCTTTATCTAGCTGGCATGTAAGATTAAGAAGATTGAAGAGTCCTATTTTTTGTTTTTATGAAATTATTTTGCATAGTTAAGTTTAGACAATTGTTTTCACTGTTTGTTGTTTTGCTTTAATTGTTTCAAGGAATAATCCTTAATTATAGTAATTTTAGGAGATGGGTTTTTGGAAAGTACCGAGTTTTTTTTGGTATTCTTTGTCTTAAGAGATAAGATTAGTACTTAAGTAGAGGTATAACTTGTTATATTAGAGTAGAAATCTATGATTAGAAATCCTAGATTCTTTTTGATTGGTTCTATTGAATTTAATTAATGGATCCACTGGATCTTAGAAGATTTTATTTGATGCGGTGTGATTATAAATAAGGAAATTAGGGTTGGAGCGCATAGGAAATCTTGGTGAGGAGAGTTGAATATTAAGGAAGAAGATGAAGGTTTTATCAGGGTTTAATCAATAATCGAAGCAACTATGACTAATTCTGCTGGAGATTGTAAAGGGCAGGAGGATTTGGAAGAGGAAGAGTTATTTGAGATTGATAATGTCTCAGAGATCAAGAAGTCTTTAGACGAACTTAAGGCATTGAAATTGTTGTTTTCTAAGGACAAAAGTTCAAAACTCTTAAACGAAAAATCACAACTTGCTAGCCAAAAATCGATCCTTTTGCTCAAGTCATGTAGTTACTTGAAGTCAAAAGATAGGAACATACATGTGGTTGATGATGATGATGACGACAATGGTAAAGAAGAAGAGTATGAGGATGAATATGAAGAAGAATATGAAGATGAAGATGAGGAAGGGTTAACATATGAAATTAGATTCAATGAAGGTGAATATTAAATCGACTAGATTAACTAGTCTAGTCACCCTGTGTTGAAAAAGAGGGATTTTGGGGAATTTTCGGTAGAGGCTATTAGAAGGGGCTATAGTTTCATAAGAAGTTCAATTGTGATTTGGTTCATGGCCTTTTTCTAACTTCCAAGGACACGTGTGTTAATTTTCTTAGAGGTCTGCTGGTTGTTACGTTGAAAATATTCCCTCTGAGAACATGTTCTTAGATTTGAATATGATCATTCTAGCATTTAGTTTAAAGCTAAGTGGGTAAACTGTGGAATGGTTATTTACATCTTAGAAGTACATTTGGGTAGGGTAGAGCATATGTACAAGTATCTGTATGTGATCTCTGCTGCTATTAGAATGCCTTGATATATGGTGTAAGTCTTATTATCTATTATGCAATGCGTGTCTTCAAAATTTAGGGTATGCAAGAAACTAGATGTCCTCTCAAGGTGGTTAGCACATCAATTGTCTCAAAAAGGAGAGTTTTTTTCCTTTATTTTCTGGATTTTTTTTCTGTTACTTTGTTTGATTTGCATCATAGGATTGGTGACCTTGTGTGTGTGAGTGGAATTCTAGGCATTCCTTGTTTTTGAAATGATGTACCTCTTTATGTCTTTATTGGTCAATTGTTGATGTTAGATTGATGAATATGCCATCCGTATAACTTTTTCTTTTCCCCCCATTGTTCTATGTATCAACAGATAACCATTTGGCAATGGATGATTCAGATGGAGATGAGGATACAAGAGCTTACTTTCCGTGCCCCTTTTGCTATATAGACATTGAAGTCCATCTGCTCTGCAGCCATCTTCAGGATGAGCACTGCTTTGACTTTAAAAATGCTGTATGTGATTCTCTTTGTATGATAGTATGCTGTGTTTGTGTCTCTATATATATCTATAGATATTAATGAAAAATCAATTAGCAATTTCTGATAATACAAGCTGACTTTCATGTGCAGCAACTATACTTTTTGATAATAAATGAATCATAAAAAAAAAAACATTGATATGGATTCTTTCATCGGTTACTCTTCCCCCTCTCTCTCTTCTGTTGGGTGCTGCTTCTGTCCAATATGATCTCATGATAAAGTGCCTAATATTGTTCAACCTGATTTGCTTAGGAGATAAAGTTAGATCCAGCATTCTGCACATGATTCTTCATTCTATATTGAAATTTGAATTTGGTGCCGACTTAAACGTTGTTTCAGGTCTGTCCACTTTGTGCAGCAAATCTAGGGAAAGATGTGATGGGACATTTCATAGTACAACATTCAAGTTCATTGAAGGTAATTTCACTTCTTCATATACATGCAACTCAACTCATTCTTAGTCTTGAACAAGTTGGGCTTGTTAAATAAATCATTTTTGGATATAACATAAGCATAAATCACATATAGTCCCTTTAAAGTATTATTTGAACTTTAAATTCACCAGCAAACATTTTTTCTTTATGCTTTGCAGCGCAGGAGAAAACCTATAAAATCTGGTCTTTGGACTGGTAATTCAGCAATGATTGGCAAGGAACTGTGCTCATTTCTTGGGTCTTCAACAGATGGCAGGACAAACTCAAATGAATCTGCACCAGATCCACTTCTCTTACCATTTCTTGGTAATGTGTCCCATTCCCCTCCTAATGGAAGCCAACAAGATGAATCTACCAACAGAAGTGCCCAATCAAAAAGGTATGCTCCTCACATGGCCTCATGATATAATACTATTCCACATTTTATTTGTGCCTTCAAATTTGAATAAAATTCTATTCTGAAGTTAGCCACATGTTAAAAATAAAAAAAATTGAGTGTTTTTATGTTACTTAAAAATAGGTTAAAACTGCGAAAATTATTTCTTGAATGTTACTGAACTAAAGGTTTGGGGATCATGTACCGTGATGCTAGTGATTTGAATCCCCTTAACAGCATTTTCTTTGTTTTTACTCACAAGCTGCATAGAAAGCAGATTTATAAACAATATGTACAAGTTAACAGAAATTTTTTTTATCCTCTCAATTTTATAGCTAGTTTCTGGTGCACAAGGTTCTTCCTCTAACCAGATTTGTATGAAATTGTTTGCTGGAACAAATCCTTATACTCACAAATTAACAATGCTACATAATAAAATTATATGGGGTTCAAACCAAAGCCAAATCTGCCTTAATGTCCTTGACTGAGAGCAAAACCATTCAGGTATGAAGTAACTTCAGCACAGAGAGGCAGGACATGAAAGTACTGGATTCATTGTCTTATTTCTCGTCTGTGTGATCCTTTCATTCTAAATTTGGCTCTCAAGCTCGACTTGTTTCTTTTCTCTGTAATTAGTGGAGGTCAGCAAACCAAGGGAAAAGAAAATCCTGCTAATTTTTGACCCTTCTTTTTCACATTCCCTTTTGGCATGTATAAAAATCTCGTCTGTCAACTGTCGTCAATGGATTGTATAATTGATAAATATCAGTTTCCATCTATCTGCATAATATTGTATTTTTCGTCAATATTCCATCACATTTGTCTTTAGATGCCTATGTACTTTAGTAAGGTTTAATGGTGTGTCCTTCACTAAACTACATATGGAGTAAGCATTTGTATGTGGTGCTGTTAATTATGTTTCTGTTGCATTTCTCACTGCTTTTCCATCATAGAGATTTGAGCACTGAAGTTTATGGTATTGATGAGAGAGGAACTTATGGTGGATTTTATTTCAAATTACTCAAAGTTTTAATATTCAACCGCTTAGAAATGCTATTAAGAATGAAACAGCTTGTGAGTAAGGGGGGTAAAATGAACATGTTCGAATTTTTTTAGCAGATTTGGCAAGGGAATACTAACAATTGCATTTTTCTTTTGTGCAGCACTGAGATATCTTCACTTGATGGAGGCGATGAGATGGATTCTGAAGAGAGAAGGCGGAGAGCTGCATTTGTTCAAGAATTGATCGCCTCGACCATTTTCTAGAGCTCTGTTATCAAGAGCTTGAAAGTTTCCACATGATGCAAAGGGCTGCATCATTCATTAATGATGCTAAATCTACAGACACTGGGTTTTTAGTACTGGTGGATGATTTTAGGGAAGCCAAATGGTCTCCGGATTAGGTATTCTAGTAATATTATTCCTGGAATGGAGTGGATGGTGAATGCCAGGAAGAATGGAAGCGAACACATCTTGTATTTAATATGCCTACATATGTATATGTAGCCTGTTTTAAAGACTGCATTTTATAATTGAATACTTAGTAGAAACACTACTTTTCTAGTTTTAAACTGTTAATGCTAAATCTAAACCTCAGTCACCAGACTACATTTGCTATTATGATGTGGAACAGTAGAAGGTGACAGTTAAAAATTTTAAATGATAAACCATTGTTACAACTCCATTTTGGATAAAATTCAAATATGTAATTATTATTTAACAGAGTAGGTATATTCTTAAAAAAATTGACAGGTAAAAGCATCACATACAATTGAGGAATAGCTAGAGCTATTCCATGAACTATTCAACAGTTTTAGAATACTTAACCGATTGCAATTAAATTGCAATTCCAGGAACCCCATCTGGCCAGCCGCCTTTCTCTTGGATTATGGATTCGTTAACTCATCAGTAAATACCCAACAGAACAGGAATAATGTGGTTATAAGCTTTCGCTATTTAGTCACTGATACAATGAAGATCGAGTAGAGAAACTGCTCAACAGCCATGAATGACAAATAGCACTACTCTTTTGCACCTTAACAAGAATGTCTGACAACCCATTTCATCGAAACTAGAAAATTGGTGGGTTTCAACTTTCAAGTAGCCACAAATCATACTGATTATTAAACACCTTACGAAGTTAAAGATCTGTAAATTGCAAATATAAACCCTACATATTCACAGTGAATCCCTGGATTCTCGAGTATTAAAAGAAATGCAGGAAATAGAATCTAATCACTAAAGAATCCTATCTCTTGAGATACATTCTACTCCAGCATTATACGAAATCCAAGTATGAGAATATAGCAGCAGAGCATGCGCAACATATTAGTCCTCGCACTTGTCTGTTTAACATTACCAAGCAGGACCCCCATCTCAACTGCAGAATAATTTTCACCAAATTTCTCATTCAATTGACTAGGTAATACCAAACAAATGATACATCTACTGACTTTCTACAACCTGGTCAGTTTCTGGCTTACAAGGGGGCAAAACAGCCGTCACGCAACAGTTAAAGGGTTATAATCCAGAAAAATGAATTTAACCTTCATAGACTGAAAGCTTCAAAATCCAGAAAAGCTCTCCTTGGTTCAAATTGATACTTTGCATCTCGCGCACACATATATAAAACAAAAGATACACTACGGAAGATGAGAAAAAGGGAAGTGGCTCTAAATGAACGACAAAACACACATGTAAACATGAGCTGCCAAGCATATAACAAAAACTTTGCATGACATTGAGAAAAATTAAAGCCACATGCAAAAGTTGAGAAAAATTAAAGCTACATGCAAAAGTTCGATTACAATTCAAAACCGACTCCAACCTGAAAAGAAGAATTCTCAGAAAACTATGCACCAAACATTAATGTCACAACTCATAAGCCTAAAGCACCATCAATGGACTTGCATGTGTATAATCTTTAAACATATACCCATTTGCTAGTGCATGTGAGCCTGTGGCAGGACAAAATCTCTATTAGTAGTTAATCATGGTCTTGAGAAAACACAATATGCTGTGACTCTTCATATGTAAGTCTTCATATGTTTTTGTTCATCCAAATTATTAATAAACCTTAGAATTCCTACAGAAAATACCCATTATATGTATTTTGCATGCTAAGATAATCATAATCATAGTATTTATGTTAACGATTGTCAAAAGTACGATTTTAAAAATTACCTAATTACCATGTTTACATATGTGTCAGATTGAAGTCAATGAGCAAGAGCGTGCAATCAGTCAACCAGTCACCAGTTGCATATACAATTACAGCATCGCATATGTGAAACACAGGACAGTAATGCGCATCAAACCACCTCATCAAGTGAACCAGAAAGATAGGCAAGTAGCATTCACATAGCAACGACACAGTTCGAAACATGAAGAGAACATACCGCAATCATCTCTTGATACATGTTATTCAGAGTTTGTTGAAGTTTAGCAAGTAGAAGCCAACCAAGCACAAGCAACAGCGGATAACGATTCACATTGATTATCAGAAGAATATGATCCAACTAGACTAAACATCAAAAAGTGCAAGAGAACAAAACTGCAAAATATATGACAGTTGCTTTGAAAAGTTCTGCTAAAATGGTAAAACTAATTGCACACATCTGAGGATATAAAGTTTTGACACCATTCAAAAAGCCGAGAGCATTTCTTTCTAAAGTATCTACTCAATGATAGACTGAATAACACCAGCTCCAACTGTCTTCCCTCCTTCTCTGATAGCAAACCTCATCCCTTGTTCGCAAGCCACAGGCACAATAAGCTCCACAACCATCTTCACACGGTCACCAGGCATAACCATCTTTGACTCCTCATCCTTATCATTCATAATGGAAGTCACCTTCCCCGTCACATCGGTAGTCCTCATGTAAAATTGAGGCCTATAACCTGCGAAAAATGGTGAATGCCTACCACCCTCTTCCTTCTTCAACACATAAACAATAGCTGAGAATTTAGTATGCGGAGTAATAGTGCCAGGTTTAGCCAAAACCATTCCTCTCTGAATATCGACCTTTTGTATACCTCTCAATAATAATCCCACATTATCGCCAGCCATGGCATCATCCAAAATCTTTTGAAACATTTCTACTCCAGTCACAGTAGTACTCCTAGTATCCTTCAAACCCACAATATCTACTGTTTCACCCACCTTAATAGTCCCTCTTTCAACCCTGCCTGTGGCCACAGTGCCACGACCCGTAATTGAAAACACATCTTCGATAGCAAGTAAAAATGGCAAATCAGTCTGCCTTTGGGGAATTGGAATGTAGCTATCCACAGCATCCATGAGTTCATAAATCTTATCAACCCATTGATCGTCTCCGCGCTTAATACTAGGATTAGCCATCAAAGCCTCCAAAGCCAAAAGCGCAGAGCCAGAAATAATAGGTATATCATCACCAGGAAACTCATAAGAAGAAAGTAACTCACGCACCTCCAATTCCACCAGTTGCAAAAGCTCATCGTCATCAACCTGGTCTTGTTTATTCAGAAAAACAACCATGCTAGGCACACCCACTTGTTTTGCCAGCAAGATATGTTCTTTAGTTTGAGGCATGGGACCATCGGCTCCAGAGACGACAAGGATCGCGCCATCCATCTGAGCAGCACCGGTAATCATATTTTTCACATAGTCAGCATGGCCAGGGCAGTCCACGTGGGCATAGTGGCGGTTCGCCGTCTCATACTCAACAGTGGCCGTATTGATAGTGATTCCACGGGCGCGTTCCTCAGGGGCGGCGTCAATTTCATCGTATTTCTTGGGTGCGCTGTTACCCTCAGAGGCTAAAGCCATGGTTAAGGCAGCAGTAAGAGTAGTCTTCCCATGGTCGACGTGGCCGATGGTTCCAATATTAACATGAGGTTTCTTTCTCTCGAATTTGCCTCGGGCAGCACGGACAGTGAAGAAGCGGGGGTGGGTAGTGATGGGTGTAGTGGAGGAAGTGGTGGTGGGGAGGAAGGGGGAAATGAAGGACGATGAAAGAAGGGTTTTGGGGGTTAGCTTAGCGGGCTTTGTATGGAAAGTGGATGGAGATAAGGAGAAAGTGGTGGTGGAAGAGGGAGAGGCATGAGGATAAGCTAGTTTTGAGGAGGTGGAGACAGTGGCTGAGGCTGAAATTGCCATGGTTAGGGTAAGAATGTGAGTGTGATAGTGAGAGTTGAAAGAGAGTGGATTTGGGGGAGAAGAGGAGATGATTTGTTTAGTTATCTCATTGGTCGGGCAAAAGAAGGGCTCTTGTTGAGTTTTATCCACTCTACTTCACAGACTTTGGAGTAATCCAGGGTATCATGGAAAATTGGTGAAACAACACTTGAAATCGGGACACATGGGAATAGACTTTAGAATGTCTTTAAATAGATATACGTATTTTAATTTCTTTCAACAATTTGTTCTAGTAAAGTGACAATCCGACATGTTAATTTGAATCCAATATTTTGTGGATTAGAAGTGTAATTTCTTGTTTGTGGTAGGCTTTATAAGAAATTTGACAGTGAGTGAAGAAAATTGGAGAATTCAATTTCAATGTCATACTTAAATGACTTGTGGTTCATAGGGAGTGAAATGTACCCACAAATCCTTTGCCTCAGTTGAAGCCACGTTACCAATTAAGGTCCTTCAATTTTATGAATCCGTCGGCTATCAAATCTACCATAAGAAATCCAATAATATCACCCACCAAAATAAAATACACACGTATCAGATTAATACAATCAGTTTAAAATAAAAACATACTCGTCGGTCACTAACTATAAATTGTTGGCTCACACTGTTTCCACTTATATATATACAAGATTACAAAATATTACCAAAGATTAAAATAATAATAATAATAATAATAATGAAATAATCTGAGCTTTATAACATGGAAAATATTGCAAAATAAGCTGCTTAAGTATGACAAATATCAGATAAAGCAAAACGAAAAAATAAAAGAGCAAGAATGGGTAGTACTCCCATGCCTATGATCATTCAATTTGTTGCATTCATTTAATTTTTTTAGTAGCAAGCCAACCGCAAACAATAACAAGAAATTAAGTTTCTTTCCAGAGCACCAGCTACTACTGAAAAATAAAAACTAATAAGAAGCAACAAGACTGTACGTGTAATTAAAAAAAGAATTTGTAAAACATATGTACAAGTATACACTCCACAGAATTTTGATAATCTGTAGCGATCTGAAAAGAGCAAGAAAGATCATAAAATTTGTATTCGGATGCCACGAAGGTATGCTTGAATCAGAATCTCACAAACACAACTTACTGGGACCATCCCTCACCTCAGCAGCATAAAACTATTACTGATGAGTTAACGAGTTTGCGGGATCATCTATTCGTAGGCAGACCAGAATTGATCGTCGAAATGTATCTTTGAGCTATGACTTTCCTCCACTGTTTCATGAAACTTAAAAATCAGAGTCAACCATCTCAAATTTGGCATTGCCTTGCAACAGATACTTCTGTGCTCAAGAAATGTCCAACACCTAATGATCTTCTGTTACAGATATCCTCAAGCACTCCAAGATGTCATCAGGCCTCATAATTTGTTTTATCTTTTGGATAAAAATAGTCATTTAATCAAGTTACCATCCACTCTCAAATTGGAGATGTGCGATGGCAAGGCATTTCTAATTCTAAAGGGAGCCCAAATCTACAAAATCCATTGCTTAACACTGTCTTGTGGTATTTTGTAATCGGCCATTTTCAACTTACAAAAATTTAAAACCTGCTTGTGAATTTCTGGCGGGACTTCACTGAGAAGGTCTGATATGGCTGCTTCATGCTTCCTTTTTAGGTCATCTAGCTCCTTTTGCTGCTTTACCAGCAGCTCTTCAAGTTTTTGAGCAACTATCTTTACATCTGACTCGCTATCCTTTAACATCTTACTATTCTCTCTCACTTGGGCTTCATTATCAGCATCTTGATCCACATAGGCATCACTGGATAGAGAATAACCAGGCCCACTGGCTTCTTTCTCTTCCCTGCTACTGTCAGCCTCCAACTTTTCAGGTGAACCAGCAGAACTTACATGACTACTTAACAAAGGTTCATAAGAGAAGAAGTTTGACTGTGCAAGTTTGTTTGGAGAGCTTCCACCAATAGCCTTGGGTGAGTCTGACCAATACTTTCGACCAGAAGGCAATCTTTCCAATGCAAGACTAGCTGAAGAGGGAGTCGATTCATTTGCCAATGGTGAATCATCCCTAGTTTCAGAAGCAGAAATTTCACAGTCAGCAGCCTCAGCAGACTTCATATCTTCAGGAAGTTTGTGGCTTGCCCAATCTGGAATATGCGAGTGAATTTCAGAGTCAATCATTGCAGCAATTGTTGAAACATCTTGATCAGTAAGGTCCAACTCTTCAACCATTTCGCTAGCAACAGCTATTGCTGTATCTACCTCAATGTCAAAGGGGAAATGGATATTGCGGATGTGACCTGAAAGCATGTAGATACTTTGAATTAACAATTTGTGAATAACAGTGGACATAATCTTTTTTTTTTTTTTTTTTTTTTTTTTTTTTTTTGTGGTCAGGAATCAATAGAACACAGAGAGAGAACCTGTGGAATCAGCAATCCTTAGTTTGAGAAATATAGTGTTAATATCTTTCCTCTGTCCTTGTACAGTGAAGTCCCTACTTCTGTCAGCTGAAGAATCCTTAGCACTTTCATTAACACTGATCTGATCAGAAGTACCACCTGAAATTCTCATATCAGAATATGAAAGTCAAACACTCTGCATTTGGTTTGCAGAAAAAAAGGGCCTAAGAAAAAGAACTGCGAGTAGTCCTATTTTCCCCTCATTTGTTGATTTGGATGTAAAAGAAGAGGGAGGAGACTAGTTGGGAACTTCCATTTCCATCACTGAATTGTGAGGAAAGTTGGGGAAAACCATTCAGAAAATCTCTCTGAAGGAACTTCTTTTTGTAGTAGAAGGCTTCCATTTTAGGCACTTATTCCCCTCCTCCAATGTTCTTTTTTTCCCCACATTTTTCTATCAAACAAACTTCACATATCTTAAAAACCATTAAAAGTTACCTGAATGCTGTAATTTGAGTAGTAATGAACGACCTATACTTCCATTTTCCTCGTCAGACTGGAGAAAAGGATCCATCAAAAGTTCCTTTGCAGACAATCGATCAGAGACTTTCGCAATACATTTTTCTATAAATGCTTTAACAGAAGGATCTTCCACCTTTGCTAATGATGCAGGCTTTATTCCCTAACAAGAAAGGAACCAGGTTGACAACTTAGAACGCATGTTAATTATGCATTTGTCTGGATTCTTAAACCATTCTATAATTCTATTCAAGTTCTTTCTGAATTAAACAAGTGAATTTAGCTCTCTCTCTCTCTCTCTCTCTCTCTCTCTCTCTCTCTCTCTCGCGCGCGCGCGCGCATGTTAATTATGCATTTGTCTGGATTCTTAAACCATTCTATAATTCTATTCAAGTTCTTTCTGAATTAAACAAGTGAATTTCTCTCTCTCTCTCTCTCTCTCTCTGTGACAACTTAGAACCCTAATATAAGACAATAAAAATCAACGTGTAGAGCAATTTAGTAAGAGATAGGCACCATTTGCTGGGACATTCACAATGCAAGCATGTTAATTAAGCATTTGTCTGGATTCTTAAACCATTCTATAATTCTATTCAAGTTCTTTCTGAATTAAACAATTGAATTTATCTCTCTCTCTCTCTCTCTCGCGCGCGCATGTTAATTATGCATTTGTCTGGATTCTTAAACCATTCTATAATTCTATTCAAGTTCTTTCTGAATTAAACAAGTGAATTTATCTCTCTCTCTCTCTCTCTCTCTCTCTAATGTTATTTTATCTTTTGTCTTGATTCTTAAACCATTCTATAAGTCTATTCAAGTTCTTTCTTTATTAAAAAAGTGAATTTAGCTCTCTCTCTCTCTCTCTCTCTAGCACATGCATTATATGTACAAGTCTCTCTATGTCATGCTAAAGATAAGCATGAGTTCTCACTCTCCCTCATTCAACAAGCATACAACAGGATGATCACAAGCCATACATATAAAAATAAAAAGAAAAAGAAAAGAATAGTCAAGTTGAAAAAAAAGAATAGTCAACAGGATAACAATTCTCAATTTACAATAAAGCCTAACTACATCTTCATTTGCAAATATTAACATACTCAAGTTGACTTGGAAATTCCAGAGATTGCAGCTGCTGGGGACTTCAAATTATACCTCCGAACATATGTTGTACAATAACTAAAAGAAATAAGAAGATGAACAATTCAATCTTCCAGTTATGACACATTCACTTAATATAAAGTTTATCCACCAATGAACGAGTTAGTTATCATAAGATAGTCTATTCACGAAGAAAGGAAGTCACATAAATGCTATCATTGAAAAGAAAAACAACAACTACAAAGTGCATAAACCACCGCATATTAGTAACAGAATGGAAATATTGCATACTGACTAATTTAATGTAAAAGGTCATAATTTTTACTCAGAAAATGCAAGATACAACACATACACACGTAGCTTTGCAAAAGAAATTATCCAGGGGACCCCACAGCTTTTAAGAGTTTCTGACCATAGCAAGATATTGAACTAACCCCCTGTTTGGAAACTCATATTTTGCAAGAATTCAATTCAAATGAATTCAATTTTAACAATCTTCATGTTTGGAATGAGATGGTTTATGTAATTCAATTCTCTTAGTATTATCAAACCAAATAGAGATCATATCATTTTGCAAAAATTTAGTTTAATTAAAACTCGATTTGTCATCAAATTACACAAATATATATCATAATCTCCAAAAGTTTCATTGCATTAGTTATTTTTAAATAAATACAAGTAACTAAGAAAATAAAACAAATTGAATTCATTATTTATGCACACAATGTTTGCAATAATTATTGTACAAGAGTTCAATTCAATTCCATTGATAGAATTGAATTTAATTGAATTTTTTCTAATGAGTTTTTCCAAATGGAGCTTAAATTACTCTAGTACGTAATGCAAGTATATGGATTCCATTAGTGGCATGTAAAGAAACTAAATTGGGACAAGGATCTCAAAAGTCTTACTGATGTCACTTTCTTGAATATTTGAGCAGCATTGGCACATTCAATATATGGGTAATCAAAAGTCACCAACTCTAGCAAGCACATGCCAAAGGCATAAATGTCAACAAGCTCATTGTATTCCTCTTCATAAAGCTCTGGTGCCATAAACTCTGGGGTACCTAAATTCCCAAGAACAATAACATTACTGTTTTTTTCATACAACACTTTAGATATCAGGAAACTATACAAATCTCAAGAACACTGTCCTCACCAATGACACTGTGAGCTGAACGTGCCTGCTGAAGAATGGCAGCCAATCCCAAGTCACCAATCTTCACCTCACCTTGGTTTCCATTAACAAAGATGTTGTCACATTTTAAATCTCTG
>CANXYC011831721.1:0-26258 GCA_948193065.1 Aleurites moluccanus
ATATATATATATATATATATACACACACACACATTAAGTAGAGGAAGAAATTCATAACGGATAATGCTGATGTGAGGCCTCGCCCGAGCACCGCATCCGGGTCCGCTTAAAAAATGGGATCGGAATACTCATTTGGTGCAATTTCTCACGGAGGAGACGACCTTAGCGCCTTTTATTTGAAAATGATTTTGATCTTTTGAAGTCGCCACCTTAAGTTATTTTTTATTGGAAAAATTTAAGGTAAAAACCTATTTTCACTCCAATTTTATCCCAAAAGCAAATAATCAAAGAAAAAGAGATGGTTTTTGTCTTTTTTGGATTTGAAGTTTTTATATAGCTTGCATGCATACCCCGTTGAATGGGAATCAAAACCCACACAGTTCTTCCTTCTCGCGAAGGAGGGTTGATTTTATGCCTAATTTATCATGTTTTGATTCTTTATTTTGATGCTCTATCAAAGTAAAGAAGATGAGTTAAGAGACTATACCTTTGCCCTAGCTTTTAGGGATGTTGGCGGACGGAGTGCTCTTCTGGACCGGAGTTCCACCTTGGATCAGATGAAGCCTAAGGAAATGGATCGAAATGTCTTCTTAGCTCTTAAGAAAACAAACTAACAGAGGGACCTCGCTTAGAAAAAATATAACTTTGAGGCTCAACACGCCCCTAGTAGCAACTCTTTAAATTCAAAAAGAGCTAAAAAGAAGAAAATATGACTTGGAGGGGAAAAAAATGAAATCAAATAAACTAAATGATTTATTGTCTTCTTCTTCTTGTCTTTTGTTGCTTTTGTGTCTTCTTGTGTATTTTGGAAGGTGGGGGGAGGCTTCCTATTTATAATAGGAGCTTGGGGGGTTGAATCCCATGATTTTTCAATGTGGGATTCGGAAGAAAACGAGTTCAAAATGGAGCTGCATCCGGCAAGAGGAACTGTTGCCTCCGGAAGGGGTGGCGCCACCGCTAGGGTGCCTTGGCGGCACAGGGTCTGAAAGAGGGCGGCAACAGTGGCAAGGAGCCATGCTGCCGCCCAGCGCTACCACCCCTCTATGGCGGCAATGCCATGCCTGGAGGGCGGCACCTGTGCCCAGACTTCATTCTGAGGCCGTTTTGAGTCCGTCCAAGCAGGGATTTGGTTTTGAGGAATGTCATTCCGGTTGACACGAATCCGAGGGGTGTAAAAAATGAGTGTTCACAACTAATAACTATTTTAACAGATAACTTCAAATGACGAGACGAAAATCCTATGCTCTATGGTACACTTGTAAACTCATTGATACTTATGACACATATTCTAAACCTTTAGCTCTGATATCACCTCTGTCACGACCCAGTTTTGGGCCGCGACGGTCCTAGGGCACGGGTAGACTTAAGGTCATCGAAAACCCGTATAATCCATGAACAATCCATTTATTAATCATTCAATCAATATTAATTCATTAATCAATACTTAAATCCCATTTATTACTTATAAATCTTACATAAATTTTGCAAGAGTTTTCTTTGTAATTTTAACCTTATTCCTAACCAAAAATTGGTCTTTCAAAAATTACACAGCCTGCACTAAAAATTATTTTACACTCCCAATAATTTTTCAACCTTATACCCTTAACTTCACAGTTCAACAGTCATATATAACACTTCTAAATCTTTTTCAAAACATGAAAATTTCATTATTTATTATATTTCAGTATCACTGTCTCTATCATTCCACTGTCTCTATCACTTTACTTTCATTGTCATTATCAATCATTATACATTACACATTATAATTTTTAATGCCATTGAATTGTCAATTATTTCAATATTCATACATCATTATAGTACCCAATCATCTAATTATATTCAGTACCATGGAGCTCTACGAGTGGACACTTATAACCTTTAGTGAATAATATTCTTCCTTGATGTACTTGACATTCCAAGTCTGAAAAGAAATTGACTTGGAATCAGTTTCCTCTATCTCATCCCTGTAAAAATTAGAAACCACAATTTTGAGAGTATAAAATACTCAGTGAGCATGCATATATCATTATATATGAGATATAAGCATATGGTAATAAAATATCAATGGTAAGCAATAAGATATAAGTTTGGAATCAATGAATCGGTAAACAATACTCTATCATGTAGTTATGGGTCATTTCTGAATCCCAGACAGTTCATTTCTGAAATTGCTCTCAAAGTTGTCTTTATTTATAATTTTGCCATTACTCTCTTTTTCAGTGATCCAAAACATTTTTCAACTCTTTCTTTTCACCATAATAAAATTAACTTATTTAATTCTCCTAGTTTTGGGTCAAAAATTCTTAAATTAGTTGGACTGCTATTTTCCCTACAGTGTTTTCGACACCGACGATTTCCAAAAAAGTTTTGCATTTGCTTTCTAATTGTGTCTCTAAAATTATTTCCCATCATTTGAATTTTTTAAATTATAAACTGAGAATCAATTCATACATATAAGATAAGATTTCCTAGGGTATTACATCCGAGCATATTGCAGAGAAAGCTAAGGGAGTAAACAAATGATCTCATATTGACGAGATTTATCCATGATGCAAAGGAAGCCAAATTGAGAGTTGATATAGGAGTGAGCCACAAGGCTTGATGTAAAGGCAACTGGATGCATTAATAGAAATGCAAGCTGAAAAGCTCAATGACAAGGTAGTCAAATGCCTTAATGGAGATGCGAGCTAAGGAGCACGATGCTAGTGGGAGAGCCATACTAGTAGCTGGCGTAGTTGTTGCCATACTATTATATGGTCTTATAATTTTCAGGGTCCTCAAGTCTTCAATTTCTTTGGGCCTTCCGAGTAGCTTCAAATCCTCGATTCTTAATAGTTTTAAGTCTTCGATATCTTTGAGACTAAACCTCCTTAGAGGTCTAAAAAAAATGCCTCGTTGAGGTCTTTAGAGATTCACCTCGTGTAGAGGTCTTCAAATAACCAACCTCGCCAATATAGAGGACTTTGGATGGTGTTCCTCATTGATAGAGGACTTTAGATAATGTGTCTCATCAAGAGAGGACTTTAGATTCGTCTTATCAACTGAGGATTTTAGAAATCCTCCTCATGTTATGATATGCCTTGTCCTTTATCCATCTCACTTGGAGGTCTCCATATGATTTGCCTCGTCCATAAAGGACTTTTAGAAATCCACCTCACTTGGAGGACTTCATAATCTACATCGTCAATAGAGAACTTGAGAAATCCACTTTGCTTGGAGGTCTTTGGTTCTTCGCATTCCTTCACCTAGCTAAATTATGTCTTTGGGTGCCACATGGAGTTTCGCCTAGCTAAACTAGGTCCTATAGTGCCTTTCCCTTATAAGGTATTTTTTCCTCGTTGTTTTTCGCTTAGTCGAACTAAAACTTATATGCCTCGTGGGCATTAACCTAGAGTATAGGTCCTACGGTGCCTTGCTTGACAAGGTCTTTTTGCCTCTCGATTTTTCGCTTAGCGAACTAGGACTTATTGCCTGACTTTTGCTTAGAGTTTACTAGGTCTTTATGCCTTAAGCTCATTATTTGGAGTTTGCTAGGACTTTTAGTGCCTTGCTATGAGAAGGACTTTTGTGTCTAAAACTCATTGTTTAGAGTTTGCTAGAAATTTCAATTTCATAAGGACTTTTGCCTCACGGACTTTCATCTAGCCAAACTAGGTCTTATAGTGTCTTGTCTAAATAAGGTCTTTTTGCCTCTTCTGCCTAGCTGAACTAAGACTTATGTGCCTGTAATACCCTAGGAAACTCCATCTGGTATGCATGAATTGATTCTCAGTTTATGGTTTAAAAGCATTGAAATGATGGGAAATAATTTTAGATACACAGTTAGAATGCAAATGAAATACTTTTTCGGAAATCATCGGTGTCGAGAATACTGCCGGAAAAATAGCAGTCCGGCTAATTTAAGAATTTCTGACCCAGAATTGGGGGGATCAAGTTAGTTAATTTTATGTGAAATTTTGGTGAAAAGAAAGAGTTGAAAAATATTTTAGAATACTGAAAATAAGAATAATGGAAAAATTGTAAATAAAGGCAATTTTGGAAATCCACTGTCTGGGATCCAGAAATGGCCCATAACTATTTTTAAATGATAGAACAACTTAAAATAAGGTATTTCACTCCCCACACTTGAGATTGAATCTAAACAAAATAGCCAGAATAAATTACAGAAAGTTTTGGGGTAAAAAATGCAAATAAGAAATATTTTAGGTCAAAAGTATAATTAAACAAAGTTGTGGGACCCACCCATTCTAGAAATCATCTAGGTGGCCGGCCAAGGGTGAGGGAGAATGAAAATTATTGATAGAAAATGATTAGTTGACTTATTAAATAATTAAATAGGTGCCAAATAAGCCAAATTCTAGAAATTTCTATTTATTTTTGTCTTCAATTTTTTTGTTGGCTTTTGGTGTACATAAAAGATGATAAAGATAAGTGTTGGCTGCATTTTGGAGAGGAGAACCGAACCAATGAAGGGGAGAAAATACCATAGAAATAAATCTTCCAACTTTTCCATAGAAATTAACCAAAAATAGCTAGGAAATTGAAGAAGGAAGATGAGGGAAGAAAGAAAATTTGTATTCAAACTTTATGGAGAAAGAAAGAAGATGGAATTTGAGAATTTAATATAAGGTAATGATTCTAAACTTATCATTTTTAATTGTATTTAAGAGTTCTATAGTATGATTTGACAAATAATTGAGGTAATTAAGCTAAAAATGTAAAGAATGAGTTAGGGTTTATATAGTTTCTGAGTTCTATTTTGAGGCAGTAATTTAAGGCTATTATTCCAAAATTTTAATGACTGAATTTGAGGATGGTTAAAACATGAAAGTTATATATAAATATGTTAATTAGATGCTTGTAAATGAAATTTGAAAAATTCAAAGTGAGGAAAGAGTTATTGGATGAAAATTGTGACTAACCTGGAATGAGGTTTTCTAAAAAAAGGCTACTGTATTTTTATTGTACAGACCATTAGAGACATGATTAGAAGAAGTATTCAACATGAAAAATGTTCATTTAGGTCTTATATATAATCCTATAAATCAATAGGATTTGTGGTTTATGAGATATTAGGTCATAAGTATAGATTGCTCAGAATGGCTGTTTAACAGAATATAGATTATAGAATTATATTAATATAAGGACCTTAAAGTTTGAATTAGAGAAAGTGTTAAACATGAAAGATGTTAATTTATGTGTTATATAAACGTCTATAAAATAGTTTTGTAATTGGATGAGTACATAATTAATTATAGGTATGGAAACAGGATATGTCTGGATAGAGATTTCAGGGCAGTAATTTAACTTTGGAAATTCACTAATAATTGTACAGTGATCCAAAAATTCTGAAATTTGAATATGCTATAATTTTATGTGTCTATTTTCAATAGAAAAAGAAATTACAGAAATTGAATATGCTATAATTTTATGTCTATTTTCAATAGAAAAAGGAATTACAGAAATTGATTAAGTATTGATTGAGTTATTAGTAAAAGAACAGAATCTACCAGAATAGGATTGCAGGCAGAATGCAGGATAGCAGGGATGGTTATAGGTCTAAGTTAAATTAACACTATAAATTGTCTAGTAATGATTTTAATGTGAAATTTGGATATGTTAGAAATTTATATGTTAAGTTTAATTAGGAACAAGAATTGAAGTAATTAGATAATTGTAGAGAGAGATATGGGTAATAGAACACAGGCTGCCAATAAAGAATTTTACACAGAAAAATCCTAGTAACTTGGAAATTTGAGGAATTTTCTTTAATATAAGTATAAGTAATATAATTTTATGTTAAATAGTATCTAAATGGAAATTAATTGAATATGTAGATTCAAGAATGAATAAGAGATGTTGTAGGTGCCATAAGAGATAAGACAAAGAATCAAGGATAGAGGAAAAGGGAAATGTTCAAGTTCTAAGCTAAGGTGAGTAATATATACATCATTATGCATACTCATGCCTTGATTTGTTAACCCAATGAGTAAGGTTTCCTTCTTGATTAAATGCCAGTTTGTTATTGTTGATCATTCTTTGATCTTCCTAAAGATTAAAATTTATCCATATTCATTGATTGCTATTGATATTGAAATGCCTTTTGCGTATTGATTGATAAGTAAACCCATGTATTGAAAGTCATTGTACCGAAATGTTCTTAATGCATACTTGATATTGTTATTGATTTCCATTGGCCTATTTACATATGAATTTGACAGAACTACTACTCTAACAGGGTAGTGGGAATATAATGTCGGCGATGTGCATATTGATTACTGATGCCCTAGCTGGGAGGGGTTATGGTCCTGGCCATAGGGTCTGATCAGCCTTATGCTTACTGATACTGATATGATACTGATACTACTAGAGACTGTATGTTCACATATAGTCCATATTAATACTGCTGGAGACCGTATGTTTACATATAGTCCATCCCTTTATCTGTCTTATCTACATGATATGAGTATTGATTACATATTCATTGATTCCAAACTTATATCTTATTGCTTACCGTTGATATCTTTTATTATTATATGCTTATATCTCATATATAATGATGTATGCATACTCACTGAATATTTTATACTCACCAAATTAGTGGTTTATAATTTTTACAGGGATGTGTTAGAGGAGGCTGATTCCAAGTCAATTTCTGTTCCGACTTGGAATGTCAAGTACATCAAGGTAGAATATTATTCACTAAGGGTTATAAGTGTACACTCATAGAGCTCCATGGTACTGTGTATAATTAGATAATTGAGTATTATAATGATATATGAACAGTAAAATATTTAATATTACAGTAACATTCAAAATGTAATGTGTAATGTATAATGATTGATAATGACAATTATAGTGAAGTGATAGAGACAAAGATAATGAAATATAATAAAATGAAATTCACATGTTTTAAAAGAAATTTAGAAGTGCCATGTGTGATTATTGATATGTGAAGTTAAGGGTATAAGGATAGAAAATTATTGGGAGTGTAAAAATAATTTTTAGTGTAGGCTGTGTAATTTATGAAAGATCCGATTTTGGGTCTGGAATAGTAGTAAAATTACAAAGGAAACTTTGGTAAATTTTCTATAAAATTTATAAGAAATAAATGGGATTTAAGTATTGATAAATGAGATAATATAGATTGAATGATTGATAAATGAATTGTTCATGGGTTCTACGACCTTATGTTTACCCGTGCCCTAGGATTGTCGCGGCCCAAAAGTGGGTCGTGACAGTGCCTCTTAGACTTCCACTAAGGGTTCATTAGGTCTTATGGTGCCTTGCTTTAATAAGATATTTTTGCCTCACAGACTTTCACCTAGCATAACTAGGACTTATGTGCGTTTCAGACTTCCATCTATAGTTTACTAGGTATTGCCTTAACAATATTATTTTCTCTCGTGGTCTTTCACCTAATTGAACTAGGACTTATGTGCCTTGCATACTTTTGCCTAGCCGAACTAGGTATTATATAACAATATGTCTCATTGATTGAGGACTTAGAAATCTGCCTCGCTTAGAGGTCTTAAATAATATGCCTCATTGATTGAAAACTTAGAAATCCACCTCACCTAGAGGTCTTAAAATAATATGCCTCACTAATCGAGGACTTAGAAATTCTCCTTGCTTTGAGGTCTTTATAAAATATGCCTCAATAATTGAGGACTTAGACATTCATCTCGCTTGAAGGTCTTCGGATGTCTTGCCTTGACAAGGTATTTCAGGTTCATATTTCTTTAGGAGCTTGACCCTTTTTAAATTCGAGCTTATACTTCACGCAAGAAGATTAGATTTTTCTCCCTTAAGGGCTTCAATCTTGTTTAATGAATCAAATTTTTTTTTCTCAACTTGAGAGAAATTTATGTCTTTTTCATTAATGTTTACTGATACTATAGTTTTAGATGTTAAATTTTTCAAGAGTGAAGCGTTTTTGCACCTTCTAGTGTTAAGAGCTTGTAAATTGCTAGCCCTACCACAATCTTGATTTGGAATTGGCCTTCCTATATTGGAGTGAACTTGCATGTTCCTTCTATTTTTTCTCGTCTTTTTCCTTTTCATTTGATTATTCTTCTTTTCTCTTTTTAAAGTATTGGATGAAAGTGTCAACATCCTCTTGTCGGATGTATTTTTGTACGAGAACCAGCGCATCCTCCAAATTTTAAGGTGTGTGTTTATAAATGGCTTTAAAGTTATCGCAGTGGGTGGTCCCATTTTGGAGGGCTTTGAGGCTCTGGCTTGGTCCAAGCTCATTCTTTTCAAAACCTCCCTATTGAACATAACTATAAAGTCTCTTAGTCGACTTGTCTTTCTTCTAGGTCACCGGATTGTGTACTCCTTTTTGCTTAAATGCTCGAGGTGAAGCTCTTTATGAATACTTCTGTGAGTTAGGGAAAGCAATGAATGACTGTATGAAATCGTACAATCTCCATTAATTAGTATAGACCACATGTGAACGTATAGGTCTCCAATAACATATCAATATCAAAGAGCATAAGACTGATCAGGTCTTATGGCCAGGACCATAATCCCTCCTAGCTAGGGCATCAGTAATACAATGTGCACATCGCCGACAGTATTTTCCCACTACCTTGTCTGGTCGGTAGCTCTGTCAAGCGATATTAGGATCAATATCAATAAGCAATATGTCAATGGATACCATTATACAACAATGGCATCCTCCATATCAATAAGCTCAATATCAGTTAATCAATTATCAATAGGGTTCATGGCAATGTAAAAGGTGACATATAAACAATGATACATGATTTGTTATTCAACAAAGAGATGGAAGAAAAGTTAGCTCGGCAAAGGAAAACGGTAGGCCAATTGGCATGCCAACGTCGCTGGCAACAATGACAATCAAATGGTAGGCTTATAGAATGCAAACAATAGGCCAAAGACAAAATGAACTAGGCATTTCATTAAACACATGGTGGGCATACAATGGCAAGCCAATAGGTTAGGTTAGGGTGCAAAATTGACTTGCCCAATTCAACCAATAACAAGCTACATTGGCAATAATAACATAGGCATCAAAGAAACAATATTAAACAATATCAAAAGGGCTCAAATTGGCTATGGAAAACAAGGCAAAAAATAAAGCAAAAATAGGCAATGTGAATAGTACCAAGCATTCGGCCAAGAGTGAGCTTTCACACCAAGTTTCCAATTTCAATTTGAACAAAAATGGCATGTAAAAGGATGCATATAAGACTCACCTAAACTTTCAAATAGCTTTGGGAAGTCCAATTCCACCCAAATTCACCAAATGAGCTATTAGGCACACCTTTGCCAAAACTTGAATTCTACACCAAACCAATCATCAATTAGTTACCTATTAACATCCAATTAACATATTCTAATATCAATTAATACTAACTAATACTAATTCAACTAGCTAAGTTACACAACTTCCATTAGGTTTAGAAATTTTGAGATTTCTATCAATTTACATCAATTGATGCAATCTAACTAAAAACCCATCTAATTCAACCTTAGAATCATTCAAATAAACCATTAAAACAAACAAAATAACTTCTTACCTCAATATGGTGATGAACCCGAATTGATGTAGTCTCCAAATCCTTGGTTTCCTTTGCTTTATCCTACAAATTGATGATGGAGATAGATAGAACTAGGTGAATACTCAACTTTTCTATCAATTACTTAAGAAATTTAATGAAGAAAGAAGAAGAAATGGGGAAGGGAGGGTTCGGCCAACAAGAGAAGGAAGAAGAATATGATGGCTTTTTTTATTCTAAGTGTCTAATATATAATAAAATCATATGGCAATTTACAACTAACTCTTCAAACTTCTATATATTACACTTTGGTCCAAATTCTTCTGTAATTTATTCTGTCAATTTTGTCAGGATTTGGATTTCAAAGTGGAGAGTCAATAAGCTTATTTTAATTTATACTTATTTATAAAAATGGTTCTAGAGTCATTCTGTAACTCCGACGGATCAATTTTCACTATTCACCTTAAACTTCCTTTTATTTATGATTTTGCTATTGGTTACTTTTTCAGTGTTCCTAAATGATTTTCACTTCTTTCTTTTTACTAAAATTACACATGCATTATAGTGATCTTTTACCTCCAGGTCAACTTTAGAAATTCTTTTGTTGATCGGACTGCTAATTTCTTGGTAGTGTTTCCGATACCGCTGCTTCCCGAAAAAGTAACTAGTTCACTTTCTAACTATGTCTCTAAAATTATTTCTCATCATTTCAAGACTTTTGAATCACATTATAAGAACTAAATCATGCATGTGAGCTAGAAATTTATAGGGTATTACATTCTACCCCCCTACAAATAAATTCGTCCTCGAATTTAAATAAATACATACGTCACTGCTGAAACAGGAATGGATATATACTTCTCATCTCCTGCTCACTCTCCCAAGTGCACTCCTCCATGGACTGGTTCCTCCATAGCACTTTTACCATCGGGATCTCCTTATTCCATAGTTGTCTGACCTTTCGATCAATGATCTCTACTGGAAGCTCTTCATAAGACAAGTCATCACTGAGATCCACATCCTGAACCTCCAATATGTGTGATGGATTAGACATATACTTCCGCAGCATAGAGATATGGAAAACTGGATGTACATGGCTCATGCTAGGTGGAAGAGCCAATCTATAAGCCACATTACCTATCATCTTTAGAATCTCAAATGGACCTATAAACTTTGGTGATAACTTACCCCTCTTCCCAAATCTCATAACACCCCTCATCGGTGAGTCCTTAAGGAAGACATGATCTCCAACTACAAAATGTACATCCTTCCTCTTCGGATCAGCATAATTCTTCTGCCTACTGAAGGTAGTCCTCATCCGCTCTCTGATCATAGACACCTTTTCCATAGTCTATCTAATCAACTCTGGCCCCTCAAGCTGCTTCTCTCCTGGCTCCACCCAATACACTGGAGATCTACGTTTTCTATCATATAGTGCTTCAAATGGAGCCATACCAATAGAAGAGTGGTAGCTGTTATTATAGGAGAACTCAATCAATGGCAGATAATAATCCCAATTACCTTTGAAATCCAGAACACACAATCTCAACATATCCTCCAATGTTTGCATTGTCCTCTCCAACTGTCCATCAGTCTGCGGATGGAAAGAAGTACTAAACCGTAACTGGGTACCCATAGCCTCTTGAAACTTCTGCCAAAATCAAGAAGTGAACTGTGTACCCCTGTCAATAATCATCAAAGGAACTCCATGAATTCACACAATTTTATCCATATATAACTATGCATATTGAGCTGCCGTATAGCTCGTCTTAACCTCCAGAAAATGAGCAGACTTTGTCAGATGATCTACAATCACCCATATGGAGTCATAACCCCTCAAAGTCCTCGGTAGACCCACTACAAAATCTATGGTCACCTGCTCCCATTTTCACTCTGGCAACTCAATCTCCTGAAATAGCCCTGATGGCTTCTGATGCTCGAACTTAACCTACTGACAGGCTAAGCATTTAGACATAAAATGAGCCACATTTCTCTTCATCCCAGGCCACCAATATACATCTCTCAGATCATGGTACATCTTGGTAATCCCTGGATATACACTATATGTTGAGTAGTAAGCCTCTTTCACAATACGATCCCGTAGCCTATCAAAATCTGGTACACAATTACGCTTCCCACATCTCAGTACCCCATCCTCTACTGTAAACTCTGTCATCTTCCCATTCTGTACTTCTTCCTTTAGCTTCAGTAGATAAGGATCCCTGTCCTAAGCCACTTTTATATCATCAAGTAACAGTGACTTCACCCGAAATTGGGCTATCAGAGCTTGGTTCCGATCCTGGGATCCCAACTCCAACTCCACTCCCAAATCTGCCAACTCCCTTATCTCTCGGATCAATGGCCTCCTGTCAATCGCAATATGAGCTAAACTACCCATCGATTTCCTACTCAGTGCATCAGCCACTATATTGGCCTTACCCGAGTGGTAAAGGATCTCACAATAAGAATCTTTAAGTAGCTATATCCATCTGCGCTGTCGAAGATTCAGATCCTTCTACTGAAATATATACTGTAGACTTTTATGATCAGTATATATCTCATATTTCGATCCATACAAGTAATGTCTCCAAATCTTTAATGCAAATATAATAGATGCCATCTCCAAATCATGGGTCGGATAATTTGCTTCATGCTTCTTTAACTGACGAGAAGCATAAGCAATAATCCTACCAATCTACATCAGCACACATCCCAATCCAATTCGAGAAGCATCACAATACACAGTGAAATTCTCTGCCTTTACTGGCAATGCCAACACTGGAGCACTAGTGAGACAATACTTCAAAGTTTGAAAGTTGCGATCACACTCATCAGTCTATACATAATGCTCCTGTTTCCGCATCAATCTAGTTAGTGGAGCTGCAATTAGGGACAAATCCTTCACAAACCTCTGTAATACCCAGCCATACCCAGAAAATTGTGAACCTCTGAAACACTGGTAGGTTGAGGCCAATTAGCAACCGCTTCTAACTTCTGAGGATCCACCTTAATCCCATCCTTGCATATCACATGCCCAAGGAAACACAATTCGGTTAGCCGGAACTGACATTTAGATAACTTAGTATACAACCGATGCTCCCAAAGTGTTTGCAACACAATCCTCACATGCTCCATATGCTCCTCCTTACTCTTAGAATAGATAAGTATACAATGGAAAACTTATCCAAATATGACTTGAACACATTGTTCATCAAATCCATAAAAGCAGCTGGTGCATTAGTTAACCCGAATGGCAACACCAAAAACTCATAATGCCTATATCGGGTCCTGAAAGCAGTTTTAGGTATATCACCCTTCTTAATCTTCAACTGGTGATACCCAGACCTCAGATCTATCTTCAAAAAATGGCTGGCACCCTATAGCTGATCAAACAAGTCATCTATCTGAGGCAATGGATACTTGTTCTTCACTGTCACCTTATTCAGCTGCCCATAGTCTATACACATCCTTAAAGAGCGATCTTTCTTCCTTACAAATAGTACCGGTGCACCCAATAGAGAACCGCTCGGTCTAATGAACCCTCTATCCAATAGCTCCTATAACTGCACCTTCAATTCCTTTAGTTCTGCTGGAGTCATTCTGTATCGAGGAATAGATATAGGGTCAGTGCCTGCATGTACCTCAATCTCAAACTCAATCTCCCTATCAGGGGGCAATCCTGGAAACTCCTCAGGAAACACATCAGGAAACTCCTGAATCACCGGTATCTGATCAGGCTGTACAAAAGACCTCTGTACATCTACCACACGTGCTAAATAGGCTGAACAGCCTTTCCTAATCATCTTCCTGGCCTGGATAGTAGAAACTAGATTAACCAGGAACTCCCGAATATCACCCTGAAACTGAAACTCAAACTCTAGCTGCCCCTCAGGCTGAAATCTAACCCTCTTCCGATAACAGTCAATAACTGCTCGGTGCCTCGTAAGCCAATCCATACCCAAAATAACATCTAGCTCTAACACAGACAACTCAATCAAATTAGCACACAAGATATTATCATCAATCTCAATCACACAGTCAGGGTAATAATAATCCACATCAACACTATCACCCATAGGAGTAGCAATCATCAAAGGCACATCTAATAATCTCCTTTCATTATTTAATTTAGGTGCAAAGTGTGGTGACACAAAAGAGTGAGTAGCACTAGAATTGAATAAGGCATCTGCAATCTCATTCTGAATCAGAATAATACCTGTGACCACATTGTCTGATCTCTTGTCCTCCTGGGTGTTAATTGCAAACACTATGGCCTAACCCTTACCAATTGGAGCCTAACTACCATTGGGAGCCTGTCCTCCCCTGCCTCTGCCTCTGCCTCTGCCTAAAGCCTCTCTGCCCATGTTCTGACTCGTCTGTACCATTGGCTGAGAAACCGTAACAGATGGCTGTTGATCAACCCTCAATGGACATTTGTTATCATAATGGCCCTGCTAGCCACACCTCAAACAAGCACTAGTCTGTCTCCAGCACTCCCCTCCATGTCTCCGTCCACAAAACCCACAACTAGGAATGTTGGGTGTTTGTGCAGCTGGTCTCGAAGAACCCTAAAAGTATACAGTTGTTGACTAAACCATTGGCGGTCCCCTACTCTATATCCTCCTCCTCTGACTACTAGCTGCAAACCTCTGATCAAACTGAGGCACTGGCTCTGTCTGCCTAGGATGGGAGCTACTCTTCCCCTTCCTAATTTGAGATCCTAGACCCCCTTTCCTCTTTTGGTCCCTCTTAGCCCTCTCTGTCTTATACTTCTCTTCCATCTGTGTCGCCTTATCAATCACTGTCATCAGAGAAGTAAACTCAGTAGCCAGTAAAGCATTATGTAATGCAACATAAAGACCCCTATGAAACCTAATAATCAGATCAACCTCTGTAGGTAAAATATGAGTAGCATGTCTACTCAATCTGATAAACTCCTTCGCATACTCCTCTAGTGATTTGGCTCCCTGCTCTAACTGAATAAGATTCTGGGTCTTCACTCCCTCTGTAATAAACTCATCTATCAAACCCTGTCGAAACTCAGCCCATGAGGGTGGATCCTCACCATAAAGCCTAGGCTCCATTCTCCTCAAAAACTAGGTCTATGCCTTACCCTTCAGTAATAGCCCAACTAGCTCAACTGCTGTCAACTCAGAACATGGTAGCCTCCTCACTACCTTCTCCACCTCCTCTAAGAAATCTACATGATCAGTGCCTCTGTATCCCCTATATCCCCTGAACTCATGCAAGTTTAGCTTTAGAAAGCTAAACATCGATACACCACCCTCCTCGATCACTCTCTAGCCTCCCTGTACAGTAGGCTCCCTCTGAACCCCTAGTGGCTGCACAGGAGCCAGCACCACTGGAACTGACTCTGGTACTACAAATGGAGGCACCACTACTGGAGCGGGTGGTGGAGGTACATGCTGTCACTTCCGTCTCAAATCAACCATCTCTCTCCGTAAATCCATTAATCCCCTCATCATCTCTACTCTTCAGGGGTCATCGCCCCTCTTTGAATCCTTTGAAGTCCGTCGAAATCTAGACGGACCCTCTGATACTGTAATCTCTCTTATCAATGACTCATTGGAGGCTACCTCTACCTCCCTAGTATCTCTATCCCTATCATCGGACATCTCTGTAATCTGTTCGAAAAAATAAAAACATACTCAAAATATGAAAAAAATGCAGAATAATAACATATAACAGACGATAATAGTAAAGGACGACAAAGGAAATCCTATGCTCCGTGGTATACTTAATTCTACCCCATTCTGTACTTAGTCACTATTCCTCTATAATTTGGGTACTATTCATCTATAACCTAAATTCCACTTTTTGTAACCTAGAGCTCTGATACTACCTTTATCACGACCTGTTTCCGGATTGC
This sequence comes from Aleurites moluccanus, assembly GCA_948193065.1. Classification (NCBI taxonomy): domain Eukaryota; kingdom Viridiplantae; phylum Streptophyta; class Magnoliopsida; order Malpighiales; family Euphorbiaceae; genus Aleurites; species Aleurites moluccanus. The sequence continues at coordinate 15,418 of CANXYC011831721.1, forward strand.
GATGATCCTAGGGCATGGAAGATGCCAATGGCGACCAACACCCATAAAACCCAGTATAATATGCACAATCTATAAACCACAATATATTATCCATTTTAGTTAGTTACCATCCATTCAGTTATTCTATAATTCATTATATAATTTACTGCAATTGGCTGTAATGATCAATACATCATATCATATAACCATCATATAACTCATAATATCATCATAACATATATACAATGTTCATTTCCTAGCTAACCCATACATACCCCATGGAGTAGCTAGATTATGAACATCAAAATAATAATACAAATCAGAATATATACATCAGTAATGCTGGCAGAAATCCCCGGATGACAGATGATAGGATTCTGCACTCTACTCCTCTTCTGAAATAGGTAAACAAAGAAAAAGGTGAGTATATAAGATACTCAGTGAATCTATATACATCAATAATAAAACAATAGGTAGCAATGAAGCAATGGTATCGATAGGTCGAATAACAGTATACATAATCAATATCAGGTTATAAAATAGCTAAGGAATAAAACATAGGCTCGGTATCATATGGAAAGACAGATAAAGAGATGGACTGTATGAAATCATACAATCTCCAGTAATCAATATGGACCATATGTGAACATATAGGTCTCTAGTAGCATATCAATATCAAAGAGTATAAGACTGATCAGGTCTTATGGCCAGGACCATAACCCCTCCTAGCTAGGGCATCAGTAATACAATGTGCACATCGCCGACAGTATTTTCCCACTACCTTGTCGGGTCGGTAGCTCTGTTAAGCCATATTAGGATCAATATCAATAAGCAACATGTCAATGGATACCATTATGCAACAATGGCATCCTCCATATCAATAAGCTCAATATCAGTTAATCAATTATCAATAGGGTTCATGGCAATGTAAAAGGTGACATATAAACAATGATACATGATTTGGTATTCAACAAAGACATGGAATAAAAGTTGGCTCGGCAAAGGAAAAAAGTAGGCCAATTGGCATGCCAATGTCGCTGGCAACAATGGCATTCAAATGGTAGGCTTATAGAATGCAAACAATAGGCCAAAGACAAAATGAACTAGGCATTTCATCAAACACATGGTGGGCATACAATGGCAAGCCAATAGGTTAGGTTAAGGTGCAAAATTGACTTGCCCAATTCAATCAATAACAAGCTACATTGGCAATAATAACATAGGCATCAAAGAAACAATATTAAACAATATCAAAAGGGCTCAAATTGGCTATGGAAAACAAGGCAAAAAATTAAGCAAAAATAGGCAATGTGAATAGTACTAAGCATTCGGCCAAGAGTGAGCTTTCACACCAAGTTTCCAATTTTAATTTTAACAAAAATGGCATGTAAAAGGATGCATATAAGACTCACCTAAACTTTCAAATAACTTTGGGAAGTCCAATTCCACCCAAATTCACCAAATGAGCTATCAGGCACACCTTTGCCAAAACTTGAATTCTACACCAAACCAATCATCAATTAGTTACCTATTAACATCCAATTAACATATTCTAACAGCAATTAATACTAACTAATACTAATTCAACTAGCTAAGTTACACAACTTCCATTAGGTTTAGAAATTTTGGGATTTCTATCAATTTGCATCAATTGATGCAATCTAACTAAAAATCCATCTAATTCAACCTTAGAATCATTCAAATAAACTATTAAAACAAACAAAACAACTTCTTACCTCAATATGGTGATGAACCCGAATTGATGTAGTCTCCAAATTCTTGGTTTCCTTTGCTTTATCCTACAAATTGATGATGGAGATAGATAGAACTAGGTGAATACTCAACTTTTCTATCAATTACTTAAGAAATTTAATGAAGAAAGAAGAAGAAATGGGGAAGGGAGGTTTCGGCCAACAAGAGAAGGAAGAAGAAGATGATGGCTTTTTTATTCTAAGTGTATAATATATAATAAAATCATATGGCAATTTACAACTAACTCCTCAAACTTCTATATATTACACTTCAGTCCAAATTTTTCTGTAATTTATTCTGTCAATTTTGTCAAGATTTGAATTTCAAAGTGGGGAGTCAATAAGCTTATTTTAATTATACTTATTTATAAAAATGGTTCCAGAGTCATTCTGTAACTCCGACGGACCAGTTTCCACTATTCACCTTAAAGTTTCTTTTATTTACGATTTTGCTATTGGTTACTTTTTCAGTGTTCTTAAATGATTTTCACTTCTTCTTTTTTTACCAAAATTACACATGCATTATAGTGATCTTTCCCTACCAGGTCAACTTCAGAAATTCTTCTATTGATCGGACTGTTAATTTCTCGGTAGTGTTCCCGATACTGCCGCTTCCTGGAAAAGTGACTAGTTTGCTTTCTAACTGTGTCTTTAAAATTATTTTTCATCATTTCAAGACTTTTGAATCACATTCTGAGAACTAAATCATGCATGTGAGTTAGGAATTTATAGGGTATTACATCACTAATTTCCCCTAATGAATGTCACAATATACTACTAGACCCTTACATTTAATTTTGCTGTTAATCAATTCTAAAATGGTCAATAAGGATAGTAAAAAGATAAAAATACCCTAATATTTTTTAAAATATATTTTTGTTCATTTTTTATTTTCAAATTTTTCGAAAAATATGAAAATAATTTTTTTAACCCTAAAAAATATTTTTTAAAGCAAAAATAGAATGTAATTAATTAAAAATAAAAGGTAAGGGCATTTTGTCTTTTTATAACCCTAGTTGACCTTTTTAGGTTGACTAACGGCAAAATTAGACGGAATGGTATACTAGTATAACGGGACATTCGTCAGGGGGGAGGTAATGTATTTTTGAAAGGTCAGGAAGGCTTAGTATATTGGGTCATTCTACAGAAAGAAAATAGTAATTAACCCTAATACTATTAAAATCAATAAGAAAAATTCACATGAAAGGAATTCAATGTCAAGTATTTTGGTAAGGTTTATGTTTAATTGGAATCCAAGTATCAAAGGAAATTATTAATTAGGTTAAACATTTGGTGGATTGTAAATTTATCTCTTTGAGATATTTTATCAAACACTTTATGGGCATTATTTTAATAACCAAAATGTAAAGTCTTAGGGCAATGTTAACTAGGCCAATTCAATTGTTTAACAAGAACACAATCACATTTTAGTAATCAAGGGTTCAACTTATTCAAATACCAAGTAAATAGGCTAAAGTATAGCATGAAAAAATAAGCAAACCCAAGGAAAAAAAATTTCCCTTGAGTAATTCGGCCAAAATGTGGGAATAGGGTGGGGATTTTCATAATTTCAAATGTGGTGATTTCTATGCATAATAATATATGCATAACTCACCTTGATTATTATTTGAAGCAAAAACATCTTTAAAGCATCAAAAGTCACCTTCACCACCAGTCTTTCTTTGACTTCTTATTTCTACAAAGTATATTTAGCATGTTTAGACTTAAATTAACATAAATAACTCATTCATAAGTTTGGTTTGAATTAAATACATATTATACAAAAATTAGGTTTAGATAAGGGTGGTATCGGTTTGGTTTGGTAGGTTTGAAAGGTTGTTATCAAACCAAATCAATATTTTCGATTTGAAAAATTCTCAAATCAAACCAAACCATCATTATGGTCAAATCGTAAGTTTTAGTTCAATTTAGTTCGGTCTAAATATCTTTAGTTTATCAGTTTTAAATCAAAGTTTTTTTTTTATAAATAGTTATTATTTTATTATAAATTTAGAAAAAATACTGATAAAATATCGGTAATAAAATTTTTTTAAAAATAGTTCAATATTGTATAATCAAAAACTTGTCTATTCCATTAATTAACAAACTCAAAACTTGTACTTTTTTTTCAAGAATTAGACTTTTTTTTATTTATCTTTAGTTAATTTTAATGAATGGTCATTTGTCAAAAATTTAAATTAATATTAGGTAAAAAAAATATGTGATTATATATAAAATAAAATCAAATATATTTAACTATAATAATAATAAAAAATAATATGTATATATATATATATATAACTTCGGTTTGGTTCGGTTTGAAATAGAAGAAAATACTCAAACAACAAACCAAATCAAACTTTCTATTTATACTATTTTTCAAATCAAATCAGACCAAATAAATTGTAAAACCATCGGTTTCAGTTTAGTTTAGTCAGTTCGGTCGGTTTGGCTTCCACTCAATGGTTTAGACATAATCTCTAATTCAAGTCTAAATCAATCTATATCTCAAGTTATGCTTCTATTTACTTAAATAAACCTATTTAGCTATCATTCTAATCATATTTAATGAAATAGAAATGAATTTAGACTAGTTACCTCAAGTTCTTTGATTTTCTCAACTTAGCTCCCTTTGAAACTTTTGACTTTTCCTTTGATTTTTTATAAGAATTCTTGTAATTATTAGGTGTTTTAGGTTTTAATTTTAAGGTAGGATTAATTAAAATGAAATTTGGATGAAGTTTAATGATTGAATTTTTTGTTGGAATTGAAGAAAAATAGAGGTGAGAAAGATGAAGGAGAGTTCAGCCATGTAGAAGGAAAAAGAGGAAATTTTGGAATTTTGTGAAATTTTTTAGAATTTATGAGATATTTATGAAGTTTTTATAATTGCACTTTGACCTCTCAATTTTTATTATTTATGAATTGACTCAAAAATTTTAATATTTATACTTTGACCCCAAATCTCACTTTTAATACTACTATCTTCCATAATTTGCATTTCATGAGAATTTTAGGTTCCACAATTTATTTAGTAAAATTTTGTGTTAAATTATGTATTTTTGGTGTAAAATGTGAAATTTAGAAACTAAAATATTATTTTACCTTAAACTATCTAATTAGGTACTAAAAAGTCAATTATACTAATTATAGGGTCCTATGCTTAATTATAAAAAAATTGGGGGTGTTACACTCTACCCCTCTTTAAAAAAACTTCTTCCTCAAATTTTAACTGACATATCTTACTCGTGAAATAACTGGGGATATATGTTCTGCATATCGTACTCGCTTTCCCACGTACACTTTTTTATCGAATGATTCTTCTATGGAACTTTAACCATCGGTATCATCTTATTTCGTAGTTGCCTAACTTGTCAATCCATGATCTTGATTGGCATTTCTTCATAAGTTAAGTCTTCATCTACTTTGATGGCCTGTGGTTGAAGCACATGTGATGGATCTGGAACATATTTGCGAATCATAGATATGTGGAAGACTGAATGCATGTGACTGAGTTGTGGTGGAAGTGCAAGTCGATAGGAAATATTGCCAAATCTATCTAGAATCTCAAATGGTCTGATGTAACGCGGTGATAACTTCCCTTTCTTGCTGAATCTCAACATGCCTTTCATTAGTGAGATTTAGATAAACACATGGTCACCTATAGCAAATTGAACGTCTTTGTGCTTCGGATCTACGTAACTTTTCTATCGGTTAAAAGTTGTCTTCATTCTTTCTTTAATAATAGGGACTTTATCCGTTGTTTCTTTAATTAAATCTGGGCCTTCTAACTATTTTTTTCTTTTGGTTCAATCCAACAGAATGGTGATCTGTATTTTTTTCCATATAATGCCTCATACAGCTTCATGCCAATGGAAGAATGATAGTTGTTGTTATATGCAAATTTAATCAATAGCAAATACCGATCCCAGTTGCCTCCAAAGTCAAGTACACATAGTCATAACATATCTTCCAGTGTCTAAATAGTATGCTCTGTTTGCCCGTCGATCTGTGTATGGAAAGCTGTACTAAAGTGCAGTTGAGTACCCAAAGCTTCTTAGAATTTCTGCCAAAACCATGAAGTAAACTGTGGCATTCCATACAATCTTACTATCTTGTCAATATACAATTGGGCATATTGAGCAGCTGAATAAGTCATTTTTACTTCAAGGAAATGCGCAGATTTCATCAGATGATCTACAATCATCCAAATTGAATCATAACCATGCTGGGTCTTTGGCAATCCCACTACAAAATCCATTGTCACCTGATCCCACTTCCATTCAAGTAATTCTGTAATACCCTAGAAAGCTCTAACATACATGCATGAATTAGTTCTTAGTTTATGGTTTAAAAGTCTTGAAATGATGGGAAATAATTTTAGAGATACAGCTAGAAAGCAAACTAGTTACTTTTCTGGAAAGCGATGGTGTCGGAAACACTACCGAGAAATTAACAGTCCGGTCAACAAAAGAATTTCTGAAGTTAACCCGGGGGTAAAAGATCACCATAATACATGTGTAATTTTGGTAAAGAAGAAGAAGTGAAAATCATTTAGGAACACTGAAAAAGTAACCAATGGCAAAATCGTAAATAAATGAAAGTTTAAGGTAAATAGTGGAAATGGGTCTGTCGGAGTTACAGAATGACTCTGGAATTATTTCAATAAATAAGTATAAATTAAAATAAGCTTATTGACTTCCACTTTGGAACCCAAATCCTAACAGAATTGACAGAATAAATTACAGAAGATTTTGGACCAATGTGTGATATATGAAAGTTGGAGGAGTTAGTTGTAATTTGCCAATATGATTTTTCTATTTTTTCAACACTTAACCAAAAGCCATCATCTTCTTCTTCTTCATTCCATAGGCCGAACCATTTCCTTCTCAATCTTCCCTCTCATTTCTTTATCAAATTCCTTAGAAAAATTCATAGAAAATTTGAGTACTAACTTAGTTCAACCTATTTTCATCATTAATTTGTAGGAAGAAGCAAAGGGATTCAAAAAGAAATTGATTGAAGGTTTCGGCCCTACACTCCATCAAAGGTAAGAAGTTAATTTGTTTGGTTTTATTGCTTATTTAGATGATTCTAAGGTTGAATTAGATGGGTATTTAGTTAGATTGCATCAATTGATGCAAATTATTAGAAATCCCTAAATTCCTAAACCTAATGGAAGTTGTGTAACTTAGCTATTTGATTTAGTGTTATTTAGTGTTTATTGATATTAAAATATGTTAATTGGATGGTTATAGGTAACTAATTGATGATTGATTTGGTGTAGAATTGAACTTTTGGCAAAAGTGTGCCTTATAGCTCAATTGGTGATTTTGGATGGAATTGGATCTTCCAAAGCTATTTGGAAGCTTAGGTGAGTCTATTATGCATCTAATAACATGCCAAATACTTTAAATTGAACATTGGAAACCTATAGTGAATGTTGGTGTTTGGCCGAATGCCATGTACTATTCACATTGCCTATTGTTGTTTGATTTTTGCCTTGTTTTCCATAGCAAATTTGAGCCATTTTGATGTTATTTGATATTGTTTCTTTGATGCCCATATGATTATTGCCAATGTAGCTTGATGTTGTTTGAATTTAGCAAGTCAATGTTGCACCCTAACCTAACCTATTGGCTTGCCATTATATGCCTACCATGTGTTTGATGAAATGCCTAGTTCATTTGCCTTTGACCTATTGTTTGTATTCCATAGGCCTACCATTTGAATGCCATTGTCGCTAGCGACGTTGGTATGCCAATTGGCCTACCATTATCCTTCGCCGAGCCAACTTTTGTTTCATGTCTTTCTTAACTGCCAAACCATTTGTCATTGATTATATGGTACCTATAGCATTGCCATTGAACTTATTGATACTTAATTGAATGATATTGAGTTTATTGATATGGAGGATGCCATTATTACATAATGGTATCCATTGATATGTTGTTCCTTGATATTGATCCTAATGGCTTGACAGAGCTACCGATTAGATAAGGTAGTGGGAAAATATTATCGGCGATGTGCATATTGTATTACTGATACCCTAGCTAGGAGGGGTTATGGTCTTGGCCATAAGACCTAATTGGTCTTATGCTTATTGATATTGATATGCTACTGGAGACCTATATGTTCATATATGGTCCATACTGATTACTGAAGATTGTATGATTTCATACAGTCGATCCCTTTATCTGTCTTTCCATATGATACCGAGCCTATACTTTATTCTTTGACTATACTGTGACCCATTACAAATTTTGTTTGTTGTTATCTGACCTATTGGTACCATTGCCTCATTATTTCCTATTGTTTAGTTGTTGATGCATATAGATTCACTGAGTATCTTATATACTCACCTTTTCTTTATTTACCTATTTCAGAAGAGGAGTAGATAGCAGAATCCTATCGTTTGTCATCCGAGGATTTCTGCCTACAGTACTGATGTATATATTCTGTTTTGTTTTATTCTTTTGATGTTCATAATCTAACTGCTCCATGTGGTATGTATGGGTTAGTTTGGAAATGAACATGTATATATATGATATTTGATGATATATGAGTTATATAATGTTTATATGATATGATATATGGATTGTTATAGCCATTTGCAGTAAATTACAGAATGAATGACAGACTAATAGAATGGATGGTAACTAACTAAAATGGATAATATATTGTGGTTTATAGATTGTGCATGTAATACTGGGTTCTATGGGTGCCGGTTATCATTGGCATCTTCCGTGCCCTAGGACCGTTGCGATCTGGAAATGGGTCTTGACAGAGGTGGTATCAGAGCTCTAGGTTACAGATAGTGGAATTTAGGTTACATATAGTGGAATTTAGGTTACAGATGAATAGTACTCGAATTATAGAGGAATAGTAACTAAGTACAGAATGGGGTAGAATTAAGTATACTATGGAGCATAGGATTTCCTTTATCGTCCTTTGATGTTATTATTCTGCATTTCTATCATTTTCTGAGACTATTTCTATTTTTCCTGACAAATTATAAAGATATCTGACGATAGAGACAGAGATACCCGGGAGGCAGAGGTAGCCTCCAATGAGTCATTGGTGAGGGAGATCGCAGTATCAGAGGGTCCATCTAGATTCTGACAGACTTCAGAGGATTCAGAGAGGGGCGATGACCCCTGGAGAGTGGAGATGATGAGGGGACTGATGGAGTTACGGAGAGAGATGGCTGATTTGAGACAAGAGAGACAACATGTACCTCCACCACCCGCTCCAGCAATTATGCCTCCACTAGTGGTACCTGAGGCAGTTCCAGTGGTACCGGCTCCGGTGCATCTAGTAGGGTTTCAGAGAGAGCTTGCTGTACAGGGAGGTCGGAGAGTGATAGAGGAGGGTGGAGTATCGATGTTTAGCTTTTTGAAGCTAAACCTACCTAAGTTTAGGGGAGACAGAGGCACTGATCATGTAGATTTCTTGGAGGAGGTGGAGAAGGTAGTGAGGAGACTACCATGTTCAGAGTTGAGAGCAGTTGAGCAGGTTGGGCTATTACTGAAGGGTAAGGCATAAACCTGGTTTTCTAGGAGGATGGAGCCCAGGCTTTATGGTGAGCATTCATGGGCTGAGTTTAGGTAGGGTCTTATTGATGAGTTCATTACAAAAGAAGTGAAGACCCGGAATCTTATTTAGTTTGAGTAGTTAGAGCAGGGCGACAGGTCTGTTGAGGAGTATGCAAAGGAGTTTATCAGGTTGAGTAGGTATGCTACTCATATTGTACCTACAGAGGCTGATCTGATTAGTAGGTTTCAGAGGGGTCTTCACACTGTATTACATAATGCTTTACTGGTTACTGAGTTTTCTTCCTTGATGACAGTGATTGATAAGGCCACCAAAATGGAAGAAAAGTATAAGGCTGAGAGAGCTAAGAGGGACCAGAAGAGGAAAGGGGGTCCAGGATCACAGGTTAGGAGGGGGGAGAGCAGCTCCAATCCTAGGCAGACAGAGCCAGTGCTACGGTTTGATCAGAGATCATCAGCTAGTAGCCAGAGGAGGAGGATACAAAGTAAGGGACCACCTGTAGTTCAGTCAGCACCTGTATACTCTCAGGGTTCTTCGAGACTAGCTGCTCAGACACCCAGCATTCCTAGTTATGGGTTTTATGGTCGGAGACATGGAAAAGAGTGTTAGAGACAGACTGGTGCTTGTTTAAGGTGTGGCCAGCAGGGCCATTATGCTAATAGATGTCCTTTGAGGGCTGATCAGCAGCCATCTGTCACGGTTTCTCAGCCAGTAGTTCAGGCGAGTCAGAATGTGGGTAGAGAGACTTCTGGCAGAGGCAGAGGTAGGGGAGGATAGGTTCCCAGTGGTATTCAGGCTCTAGTTGGTAGGGGTCAGGGCAGAGTGTTTGTGTCAATACTCAGGAGGCCCAGAGATTAGACAATATGGTTACAGGTACTATTTTGATTCAGAATGAGATTGCAGATGCCTTATTCAATTCTGGTGCTACTCACTCTTTTGTGTCACCACACTTTACACCTAAATTGAATAAGGAGAGGAGATTGTTAGATGTGCCTTTGATGATTGCTACTCCCATGGGTGATAGTGTTGATGTGGATTATTATTATCCTGACTGTATGATTGAGATTGATGATAACATCTTACGTGCTGATTTGATTGAGTTGCCTGTGTTAGAGTTAGATGTTATTTTGGGTATGGATTGGCTTACGAGGCACCGAGCGGTTATTGACTGTTATCGAAAGAGGGTTAGATTTCTGCCTAGGGGGCAGCCAGAGTTTGAGTTTCAGGGTGATATTCAGGAGTTTTGGGTTAATCTAGTTTCTGCTATCCAATCTAAGAGGATAATTGGGAAAGGCTGTTCAGCCTATTTAGCACATGTAGTAGATGTACATAAGTCTTTTGTACTGCTTGATCAAATACCGATAGTTCAGGAGTTTCCTAGTGTGTTTCTTGAGGAGTTGTCCAGACTACCCCCTGATAGGGAGATAGAGTTTGAGATTGAGGTGCATGCAGGCACTGACCCTATATCTATTCCTCCATACAAAATGGCTATAGCTGAACTGAAGGAATTAAAGGTGCAGTTACAAGAGCTATTGGATAGAGGGTTCATTAAACTAA
>CANXYC011831900.1:0-21459 GCA_948193065.1 Aleurites moluccanus
TTTTTTTCATATAATAATATATGATATAAAAAAAATATTTTTTATAATTTTATGTAAAATTAATTATGATAATTTTTATTTTTATAATAACTAGTTATTATTATATTACTATTTTAAATTTAATTGAATTATTTTTCTATTGAATAATAAAAAAAAAAGATTAATATATATATATATTTTATTATATAATATTAAATTTAATTATTTTTTATTTAATGGGTTCTAACTTAAGTTTAATTTCTGATTTTTTGTTATCAATTCTTATTGATTCTTTGATGGTTCCGTTTTAAAAACATTGGGACAGTTATTTCGTGACGTGAGCTAGGGGAAACCGTCAGCAGTAGCAGCTGGCAACAAATTAAGAAAAAACCAAGGTTGGAAAATTAGAGAAAAGGTAGACTTTTGTAATTCTATGGAGAGACAAACCTTGATTAGGTTAGATCTTATTTTTAATTTGACATTGACATTTTTTTAATCATATGAATGAATTTTTTTTTTTCTTAACAATATAATATTTAAATTCACTAAGTCTGATTAATCTACACTTGAGTCAGGTGAATCAATAAAAAAAAGTAAAATTCTCACGATACATATTTTCTTCATTCATAAGACTCAAATATGAATGAATTTTTCTTCATACAGACAAACACATTTATATATTCTATCATTTGTAGATATGTTCAACAATTTATTTTGATTTTCTTTCCTTTCTTTGTAAAATATATAATGAAATGCGTAAGTAATTACACACTAATTAATGATAAAAAATATAAATAATTTATAATTAGAAAACTAACTCATCTTAAATGACTTAAGAATTTATTTATGTTATAAAGTCCAACTTATTATAAATTATCTAATACTAATACTAACATTTTAATTTTATCTTGACTTGATTCTTAAACTTTATAGATTTTACTCTCTCCGTCCTAAAATAAACGTTTTAATTGCAAAATACACGATTATTAAGAAAAAAAATTTAATCTATTTTAATCTCTCCAATTCATTTATTATTTTAATGCATTAATTATTTTAATTTCCTTCCACCTTATTAATTCTCTCCTATTTTATATCTCTTAATTAATTTTTACATTTTCAACGCATTTTTAATGATGATATTATTGTCAACTTAAGATAAAATGTACTTCCTCCGTTCCAAAAAATAGTCATATTTTTCTTTTTCGTCCGTCCCAAAATATATTCTTGTTTCCTTTTTTAGATGTTAGTTTAGCAGGTAAATGTCAAATAGACCCTTTATTAATTCACATTAATATTATCACACATATTAATTATATTTTTATTTTTTCTATATTGAAATTATAAACTTAGCTAAAAATATGAGTACTTTAATTATTGTAAATATTGAAAAATATAAAAAATATTGAAAAGTGTATAATAAGAGTATTTTAAATAGGGGTATTTTAGGAAGAAAGTGACAAAATTAATGTGATAAACTAAAAATAACTAAATTCCTTAATCTACGCATAAAATGAAGCAATGACTATCTTTTTGAGATGGAGGGAGTAGTTTAAATTAAAAAATATGATAATTAAATTGATACATCCCAAAAAAAAATTATGACATTTATTTTAGGACAGATGAAATAATACTTATCATGTAAACTTAAACTTTTTATATGGGTTGGAGTACGGTGTCAAGTTTTACCAATACCATTATAGAAATCTCTCAAAGTAAGTATACTTCCCAATCCCAGTATATATGATTAAATTTTATAAAAATGTGACATAATCCACGCGCATAATCTTATTTACAAATTGAAATTTGTGACCCATGAATATACAATTGTGAAGTGAAGTTCATATATGTTTTCCCATGCTTAGATATAACAGGAGGTTTTACAAAAGCTGTCATATTTATTTATTGGTAATGGGTTGCTTGTGTATCTAGCTAAGAAAATGATTTAGGGTATACATTTTACTATACTATTTGTTTATTTGTCATGTGTTGCTTGTGTATAAAGAAAAAACAAGTGTAGAAAATTAACAAAACTGGCTGTAAAAGATCTCTCAAAGCTTTTGGCAAGGGAGTGTTTGGTAATATGGAGTTCCAATAGAGCTCTCCTCTCCAGCAGTTAAAGAAGCATTACTTCCTTTTAGAGCAATCTGCGATATGGTTGATGATGGTGAAAATAATATTAATTAGTTTTTCTTATTGTAGCTATTACTCATCTATATAAACATGTTAAAATAAAATAAAAGTGCATGAGAATACATACATACATACATATATATATATATATATATATATATGTGAATTTTTAACCATAAAATGAATTCAATACTCACACAGAATATAGCAAAGATGGGAAAAAGACGAAAATCTTGCGCCATTGATTTATTCACATGCAAAGCATGTATATTGAAAACTAGTATTAAAAGTTGAATTCAAGAGATATTTAAAAAAAAATAACTCTCTGTCCCTTTTAAAAAATTAAATTTATATAAAATCAACTCATTGATTTTTTTCACATCATTATATTTTTATAGGTCTCGATTATAATTATACAAACACTAGTAATCATACAGCCACGGGCATGGCCCAAGCGATGCGAAAGGTTTTTAATTTTTATTGGTCTGTGATTAAAAAATTCCTAACAAATTTAACTAAAATAGGTGCAAAACCACCATGCAATGACCAAAAAGGGACAAAGGTAATCAAATTACCTCCCGAGTGTTGTATATATCAGTCAATCTAGTCTTCGGTATTTACGCTCTAAATGAGATGCCTTTAGTCCGTCCACAAATACCACTTGATTAAACTCACTACGATAACTCGAGTTGCTTTAGGATCACCACTCTTTTTGGTAAAAAATGATCCAAATATCCTCAAGTTCCATGGAGCTCAATTAGTATTTTTGAAAGACTATTTTTAATGTTTAATTCTTTATTATCCAATACAAACGGGAAGTATCTAGTAAAGAAAAGAAAAAGAGGAGGATGAAAATTTTTGTTCTTAGCTTTAAACTCAACTCTTTGACTTAGGCAAAGACAAAAGTGAAATTTCTCTTCCTCTTCCACTTAATAGCATTTAATACAATAGGAAATGAAAGAATGAAAAACCAACGCACCTTCCATTTTTTTCCTTTCACCATGTACATTACAAGCAAATGGGAAAGGAAGACAAGGTTTTCTTGTATTCACTCAATTTCAACATCATTTGCAAACTATGCAAAGGAAGAAGAAAATAAATGAAGATTTTTCATTCTCTCAAAACTCTAGACTTCATCATTAACAAGCAAGTCAAAAGAAGAAGAAGATGACAAAGAATTCGCTCTCTTTCTTTTCTATCTCTATATTTTTACTTTCCAAGAAGAATGAATAAAAAAATAGAAAAACATCATCTAAAATTAGAGAGATAGTGTATAGAAGACAAATATATCATCTCATCATTATCTTATCCATCAAACTCTACCAAGTCATATTAGTGGTAGTGGTTAGATGAGCTAGGAAGTTTCCTAGCAATTTTCTATGGCTTTAGGAAATTGTCTAAGAAGCTTCCTTGCTTTCGAATAAGCCAAATTAGCTAACAGATAAAGTGCAACCCTTAAATCAATTTAGGTTTTGGAGTTACAAAATCCTAAATTATTTTTTTTTTTATCAATTTTACACCAAATAAATTAATAGTCTTTCAATTTAGTCATTCTCACTTATATCACAAACCAGGGACGAAGCCAAGATCTGTAGAATGGGGGGGACTAACATTGGAATTACATTATTGTTTCATAACTCTGAATACTAGATTTTCGTAGAAATTTTTCATAGAATTATAGGTACAAAAAGAGTACGAGAACTCATAAATTTTCAACTTGCTATGTAATAATAACCCACAAAGTTGAGCTAATATAATAAGAACAAAGACATCAAAAAGATTCAATTATCTCTTCATAGTTTTTAAGATTCATTAGCCAATAAAATTACAATTTTTACACTGTTTGTAGGAAAATAATAGAAAGACCTACCTAAAAACAGATGCCACAAACATATTCCGAAAAAAACAAAAAAAGCTTTGTACTTTCTCTTGCAAGCAAAATCAACATAAGAGAACATCAAACTTTTATTATTATAAAAAGATACAAATGACATATATAAAATAAAATAATTACCTTCTTGATAAATAAGTAATTGGTTCCATAATAAAAGTAGCAACTCCCAAAATATAAACACAAACAACTCAAATGAAAATTCCTTGATTGTTGAATCCAAAGATAAGGTTTCGACAATATATCTTTCGATATGTAACATCAAATAACTTAAAATATAATCATCTTTCATCTTATTACGAAGAATGTTTTTAGCAAAATTCATTCCGAAAAAGATCTTTTTGTTGTTGTCATGGAAATCGGGAGTGTAAGCACAAGTCTAATAAATCGATCAATAAGTGGATAAATGATAGACTTTTTTGTTCTCCTTAAAAGTTGACACGACTCAGAGAGAGATAACAAATTCTCAAATTCAGGGCAATTTGGAACATTAAGTATACAATGTCTTAGTTATTAGTGTAGAAATTCTTGATCTTGTTCAGAGAAATCTTGAAGATAAAATGGACTATCGAGTCTACAAATTTTTCTCACTATCAAATGATCCATACCCATCTGTAGGATCCAAAGCAGCACTTAGAATAAGTAATTCCATTGAATTATCATTAAATATGTTATTTAACTCTTGTAGTTGAGAATAAATTGCAACAATAAAAATGTCAACTCTATAATGATGCTCCATTGTAACTTGAACTTGATCAAGATAAGAAGGAACATGCCTAACAAATTGTGCACTTATAAATGGGATATCAATATTTATTTAATCACAAAATGACTTTACCTTATCAAGTAAGTCATTCCAACCAAATTCTTTTGAAGAAAATCAAACCAAACTGAACTAATTGAAATTTCAAAAAAAATTAACCTAATCGAACCAAATTATGAATCGAACAGAATAGAACCAACTAAACTAGGTTCAATTTGGTTTAATTTTTTTATTTTCTCGATTTTTTGCTCACCCCTAGTTGGGGGTGGTGTTGGAGGAGGTGGCAGTGGGGATGGTGGTAGACTGCCATTGTGGTGGTAGTGGTGAGGGTGGCGATGAGAGAGAGGGTGGCAGTGACAATTGTGAAATTGTAATTCTTATAAGTTAAAAATGTAATTGTGAAATTATTTTTCTAGTTATATTACAATTCTATAGAATTGTGAGAAGAATTCCAACTTTAATTTTAGGTGACTGTCAAATACTAGAATTGAAATTGAGCAATTTAATTTTAATTCTAATTCTAATTCATGGCTCTCTGAATAGACCCTAAAGGAGCCATATAGCCATAGGCATGGCCGAAGCAATGCGAAAGTTTTTCAATATGTTTTGGTATGTAATTAAACAATTCCCAACAAATTTAATTGAAATAGGTACAAAACCATCATGCAATTACCAAAAAGGGACAAAGGTAATCAAATTACCTCCCGAGTGTAGTATGTACGAGTCAATCTAGTATTCGATATTAACGCTCCAAATGAGATACCTTTAGTCAATCCACAAATACCACTTGATTAAACTCACTACGACAACTCGGGTTGCTTTAGGATCGCCACTTTTTTTAGTAAAAAAATGATTCAAATATCCTCAAGTTCTATGGAGCTCAATTAGTGTTTTTGAAAGACTATTTTTGATGTTTAATTCTTTACTACCCAATACAAATGGGTTGTATCTAGTAAAGAAAACAAAAAAAGGAAGATGAAGATTTTTGTCCTTAGCTTTAAACTCAACTCTTTGACTTAGGCAAAGACAAAAGTGAAATTTATCTTCCTCTTCTATTTAGTAGCATTTAATACAATCGGAAATGAAAGAATGAAAAACAACGCACCTTCCATTTTTCCTTTCACCGTGTACATTGCAAGCAAATGGGAAAGGAAGAAAAGGTTTTTTTTTTTTTATATTCACTCAATTTTAACATCATTTGCAAACCATGCAAAGGAAGAAGAAAATAAATGAAGATTTTTCATTCTCTCTCAACTCTAGACTTTATCATGACAAAGAATTTGTTCTCTTTCTTTTTATCTCTACCTTTTCACTTTCCGAGAAGAATGAATAGAAGAATAGAAAAACATCATCTAAAATTAGAGAAAGGGTGTGTAGAAGACAAATATATCATCTCATCATTATCTTATCCATCAAACTCTACCAAGTCATATTAGTAGTGGTGGTTAGATGAGCTAGGAAGTTTCATAGCAATTTCCTATGGCTTTAGGAAATTGTCTAAGAAGCTTTCTCACTTTTGAATAAGCCAAATTAGCTAAAAGATAAAGCGCAACCCTTAAATCAATTTAGGATTAGGAGTTACAAAATCCTAATTTTTTTTTTTTTGTCAATTTTACGCCAAATAAATTAATAATCTTTAAATTTAGTCATTCTCACTTATATCCCAAACTAGGGACAAAGCCATGATTTATAGACTGGGGGGACTAACATTGGACTTAAATTATTATTTCATAACTTTGAATACTAGATTTTCTTCCTAAATCCTCACTATAATTATAGGTACAAAGAGAATACAAGAACTTATAAATTTTCAACTTGCTATGTAATAATAACCCACAAAGTTGAGCTAATATAACAAGAACAATGACATCAAAAAGCTTCAATCATCTCTTCCTAGTTTTCAATATTCATCAGCTAATAAAATTATAATTTTTATACTATTGGTAGGAAAATAGTAGAAAGACCCACCTAAAAAGAGATGCCACAAATATATTTCGAATCCAAAAAAAAGCTTTGTACTTTCTCTCCTGCAAGCAAAATCAATATATGAGAACATAAAAATTTTATTATTATAAAAAGACACAAATGACATATATAAAATAAAATAATTATCTACTTAATAAATAAGCAATTGGTTCCATAATAAAAGTAGCAACTCTCAAAATATAAACACAAATAACTTAAATGAATTGCGATCTCCATTCTTTCATTGAAGAAAATTTCTTGATTATTGAATCCAAATATAAGGTTTCAGCAATATCTCTTTTGATATGCACCATCAAATAACTTGAAGGATAATCATCTTCTATCTTGTTACATAGCTTGTTTTTAGCAAAATTCATTGCTAAAAAAGATCTTTATATTGTTGTCGTAGAAACTAGGAGTGTAAGCACAAGTCTAATAAATCGATCAATAAGTGGATAAATGGTAGACTTTTTTATTCTCCTCAAAATTTGTCACAACTCAGAGAGAGATGAAAAATTTTCAAATTTAGGGCTATTTGGAACATCAAGTATATAATGTCTTAGTTCTATGTATAGAAATTCTTGATCTTGTTCAGAGAAATCTTGAGGATAAAATTGACTAGCGAGTCTACAAATCTTCTCACTATCAAATGATCCATAACCATCTGTAGGATCCAAAACAACACTTAGAATAAGTAATTTCATTGAATTCTCATTAAATATGTTATTTAACTCTTATAGTTGAGAATCAATTGCAACAATAAAGATGTCAACTCTGATGCTCCATTATAACTTAAGCTTAATCATGATAAGAAGAAACACGCCTAACAAATTGTGCACTCATATCTGGGATATTAATATTTTTTTGATCACAAAATGACTTTACCTTATCAAGTAAGTCATTCCAACCAAATTCTCTTATTCTCTGAAGAAGTTCTTTGGTGGATGAAATAAGATGCATAACATTTATAATATCTTAAGACTTGCGTTGCAATGCTTGACAAAGAAGATTTGTGATTTCATGAATCTCTTTCATGAGATGTAAAAGTAAAACAAACTGAAAAGATGTTATTAACTCATAAGCTTTTATCGCCTCTACTCTTTGAGTAGAGCTAGTTCCTTCTTCAGTGAGACTAATAAGAAGCTCACATGTCGGGCTAAACATCTTCAACAAGCTAGAAATAGAACTTAAATGAGAACTCCAACGAGTAACATCAGCTCATTGCAATAAGCCAATTTGATTTTTCTCCGTACCAATTTCAAGATCACCACTGGCAATTAGAAATTCAATTTTAGAAGCTTTGGCAGCTTTCAATTGATCATTGTATTTACAAGAAGCATTAGCAATATTGATTATAAAAGTCAACTCACTAAAAAAAATGATGAATAGAGATCACCTCTTGAGATGTTGCAACAAAGGCTAACTGAAGGCAATGGGCCATAGATGTATATAATAAGTATAAGGAGAGTCTTTAGAAACTAAAGCCTACAAACATTCCACACACCACCACATATATTACTTGCTCCATCATATCATTGACCTCTAATATTTGCAACGCCAAGATTATGAGAAGCGAGAATAGAATATATTTCATCCCTTAGAGTTAGTGCTGAAGTCTCTGAAACATGAAGAATTCCGAAAAAAGAATAAAATATATTCCATCCCTTAGAGTTAGTGCTAAAGTATCTGAAACATGAAGAATTCTAAAAAATCTAACACACACGCAACCATCTTTATTAACAAATCTTAAAACAAGTGTCATATGCTCTTTCTTAAAAATATCTTGAGCCTCATAGATAAGTATATGGAACTTGGCATCTCCAATTTCTTCACATCTTCACCTTATTAGAAAGACACAATAAAATATCTTTTTCAATGTCAGGGGATGTACATAAAATATCTTTTTGAATGTCAAGGAAGTATATGTAGCATTGTGAGATGCTTTGTCTAACACAACTTTTTTAACCTTCTTACTAAAGAATGCAAATCCCTTCACCATCTCAATAAAATTACCACGATTAGTTGATTCAATACATTCATTATTTTCTCTTAAAGCACATCCTTGGAATGCTAGCCATTAGACATCATATATTGAGACTTTTATTCGTAATCTATTATATGCAATTTGTTGAGTACTTTGTTGAGCAAGTGCTTTCTCAATATGTTGGCAATAATCCATTAAAGCAAGGCATTTTTTAGAAGTATACTGATGTGGTGATGTTGAAGTACTTCCTTCCTATTTTGATAATGCACATTGTTGATCTACCATTACCTTCTTTCGATTTTGAAATCCTTCACGAGTGAATACATCTCAATCTCTAGGATTACAAAAAAGAAAACAAAAAAGGCAAATTGCAGCATCCTTTGATGGGGAATACTTAAGCCATAAAAGAAATCACTGAAACCATTGACTTGAAATTGTTGTTGATGATCTTCACCTCTTTTTGTAAAAGGAAAGGAACTTATACCTTTATATGGTCTTAGTGTAATATAGGCATAACGTATTTCATCTTTTTCATTAACAGGATACTCTGATATTTGCTTCCATAATCTTGGATCACGCTCTAAACTATTAATATCAACACCTTTAATCTCAAGTCTTAGAGTCATATAAAGGTTTTCCTCAACTATAGGACTGGTTGCTTGTGTATTGCATTTGCCTCTCAATGTTTCTCCACTCTTTCTTTTATAAAAAGAATTTATAGTTAACTTGCCCATTAATATAATGATCCTAGAAAATACAATTTTATTACATAAATGATCCTAAATATGTTTGCAAATATATTTATTTTTCATAAATTACAGCTTACCACAAATCAAATATTTCATTCACATGTATCAAATCTAACAAATATTAATACTTGATCCATTTAATATAAAAATAAAAAATAAAACTTATTTTCTAGTATTTTTAACAATATTCATACACATATATAGTTTTAAAATAATTGCCATGCCACATAAAAGAATCTACTTATCTTTGATATTCAAATCCAAAAAGTAATTTCGTTATAACAATAACCTAACAAATCATAAATCCCCAACTTAAATCCTAACTCAATCAAATATAAATTAAAGTAAAAGTTTCAACTAAAGCAAGGTTTAATTTTACCCAAAGCACTAGAATTAGATTATAACTCTAATTGATTGAAGAATTAAAGGAAATTGAAGGAAAATAGGGATTAAAAGGAGATTGGGGAGAGGTTTTACTTGCTAAGAATGTTTTTACTTGTTATGTTCTTTTCTTTTTTTCTTTTTCTTTTATATAGTTTGTCAAACTTGGAATTTAACTGGTTGGGCTTTGGATATTGGATATTAAAATAAGTTTCTGGTATTGGATTGAATGTAGAGGGATCAAAATGACAAAATTTATATATTTGTAATAAAAAATTAAAATATTTGGGTAGCCTTAGCCCCTTTGGGACCAAGGCCACTCTATCTCTGTCCCAAACTAAAAGTAAATTCTGTTTCATTTAGTCATTCTCACTTATAATCAATTTACGTTAGGATCAAAATGATAGACCCTATTTTGGACTAGCTGGCAATAGGTCTTTCTAATGGCCTTGTATATTTAATTATTATATAGTTATATCCAATTATCTCAATTAATTAATAATTGAGATAATAAGTTTAATTAAGCAATAGTCTTTTGTGTGTGACTTTCTAGATTTATTCCTAATTAGCAATGAGATATGATATCAATCCATAATATCATGATAATATTGTCCCACCAATTAGAAATCTCCACTTCTTCTTGATTTTTCATAAGTCACGAGTCACTCTTAGAATTGGATATCGTGATTACTTAATTAAGATGGATGTCAAGCCAATTCTAACAATTCATGTACCTCGATCATAATAATCATGTACTAAAATTCTTTCATTAGAAAATCTCATCTCGTTTAGGGTTATGGTGAATGTCAAACTTTGACACTAAGATCTTATATTCAAATTTTGATACTATTTTCAATATAATAGATTCCAACTACAAATCTATTCCAATTAATCTAAAATACCTTGAATAAGAACTTAATATCAATAATGACAAGATGACATAGGACCTTAATTTTTTTTTACTCGAGATAATTAATCCTATCTGGTTGATCATGAATCTCTATATATCATTAGTTATGGCAATCACATGTCCATACATAAGTGTGTGGCTAGTATTGATATGAAAGCAAAAAAATAAATAAATAAATAAAACTATAACCACTTATACATGAAACTCGTATCACCTTAGGTCGAAAGATTATATATACAATTATGATTAAAATAATGATTGATAAATAGATTGTAAAAATCTTATGCCTATCTCATCCAACGTTATAGTTTAACTATCCCATCAAATAAGTGTTTACATATTTATTCTGAAATTTGAGGGAAGCGATTAGTGACTTATCACTTTTATTATATTAGTGTCCAAATTAACTAGGAAGATTAATAGATGTGATGGTCTCAATAGCGGATCCAACTTCCTGACTCATTCATATTTATCCTTATATTTTTAAACTAGAATAATAATATTATAATTAAATTAATTCTAATAATTTAAGTATAACTTATTTACATAAAAGATAACGGAATTTTGTGTAATAGTATTATCTAAATTTTTGTAATTTTTTGTACCATAATATGAACTTTGTAAATTTTTTTAAAAAATATGCATCTTACAATGTAATAATTTTATTTATTTTAAGAATAAAGTTCTAAATACTTACTTAAAAGGTTAGTTTATTTTTCTGCATTTTTTTTTAAAATTAAGCACTAAATACCATTATTGAAGTTCATTTCAATTTCAATTTGAATGCTCTCTTGGAAGTGAAAACATGAATTGTACGCATATTTTTTTTTATTCATCAAAATAAATAGATAAAAAACAAATTTCAATTAAATAATAAAAAATCTCAAATTTCAATTAAATAATAAGAATCTTTAAAGTTCAAACTCACTTAATTAAGGACCCTGATTATATTGTCCTTTTGAAGGAGTGATTTTTTTTAAAAAGTAATTGGGGTGAATAGTTATAATTTGGATAAAATATTATTTAGTCCCTAATTTTTAGCAAAATTAACACTTAGGTCTTCTTTTTTTAGAAAGTAATTATTAAGTTTTTAATATTTAATTTCGTCATACAAACTGGTCATTCTATCAAATTTTCAGTGAAATACGGTGAAAAAGATGAAAATACCTTTCATTTTCCATTAAATTTTCTTTTCTATACCATTCCATTAACCCTTTTTCTAATTTCTTTACTTTTCATCACCATCAAATCCCTATTATCCACACAATTTCACCAATCATAATATCCGTATACAAATATTTCTTCATTAAAGAAAATTCCAAGAATCTAAATTTTCAAAAATCAAGATAAAAAAAAATCAAGTAACTAATAAATAAAGATAATGGTACCACATCAGAAAGAGAAAGAAAACAACATGGAAAATGAAAAATGGAAGAAGAAACATAGAAAAAAAGTGAAGGATAATGAAAAAAATGAAAGAAAATGAGAAAAAAAAAAGGAGGAAAAAATATAGAGGATGGGGATGAGGGTTTTTTGAGAAGAAAATTATTTTATTTTATTTTTTAATTTTTTTGACGAAAAATCTAAAAAAATTTAACAGAATAACCAATTTATATGTCAGAATTAAATGTTATGAATCAAATAGTTACTTTTTAAAAAAATAAAAATCTAAATATTAATTTCGCTAAAAATTAGGGACTAAATAAATATTTTACTCTTATAATTTTTAAAATTTTAATAACATAAGAATTTTTAAAAAAATTTCAAATGCAATTAGAGATTAGCGATTATTGAATCACTGTGCGAATATAACTCTAAAGCATATTATACTATCAAAAATTATATACAATATCTTATTATTATTCTTTTCAATTAACTCATATATAATAAATTCTACTCTTATTTTATTTTTTATATTAATATTTAAAATTAGCAAAAAATAATATTTAAATTTAATTAAATAATAATAATTTATTTATGTTAAGATATTTAAATAAATATAAATTAAATAAAAATATAATATAGCTGAACAAAGCGCGAATCTGTAGTTAAAATAAAAATAAAGTAATAGAAAAATAAATAATTTTATTTTTTAATAAATAAAAAACGAAAAACAGAAATGATAATTAATGGGCCCAATTCCTACCCATTTGCAGCCAAATTAGGCCCAAAATAACAACAACGGTTAGAAACCAAAAATACAAGAACTGAAAAATTTTCTAAGATCTTTTTTTGTATTTGTGATGTGATAAGGTCCTTCTCCTCTCTCCGTCTCCATAACCAAGACGCTGTGGTTTAGGTAATAAAGTTGTGATGTTAGTAAGATATTGAGTGGTTTAGGTAATAAAGTTTTAGAACAAGACGCTGTGGTTGTCATCAATAACATGATAAGGAGGTAATTCTTTATAATGTGACTGAAAGTGTTAGAATGTGCAACGATTTGGACAGTGCACAGAAACTGTTTGACGAAATGCTCTATTGAAGGGTTTAAGCCTGATAATGTTACGTTCTCAACATTAATTAGGTGCGAGGATGGCTAATTTGCCAAATAAGGCTGCAGAATGGTTCGAGAAGATGCCTAATTTTGGGGTTAATCCTGATGATGTTACCTACGCGGCTATTATTGATGCCTATGGCCGGGCGGGCAATGTTGAAATGGCTTTGAGCTGGTATGATCGTGCTATAACAGAGAAGTGGCGTATTGATGCAGTGAGGTTCTCAACTTTGATTCAAATTTATGGGGTTTCTGGAAATTTTGATGGTTGCTTAAATGTTGGACGAAATGAAGGCTGTAGGTGCCAGGCCTAATTTGGTTATATGTAACACTTAGTTAGATGCAAGGGAAGAACCCAGAGGCCTTGGCAGGCAAATAAAATCTACAAAGATATGATTGACAATGGTTTTCACCAAGTTTTATGACATATATGCGGCTCTTTTGCTTGCTTATGATAGAGCTCGATATGGTGCGGATGCTTTTAATGCATATAGAGAGATGAAGGAAAAGAACATGGGATTGACTGCTGTTCTTTATAATACCATATTGGCAATGTGTGCTGATCTTGTCAATGAAGCTATTGAGATATTCGAGGACATGAAGAGTTCTGGGACAAATCCCGATAGTTGGAATTTCTCATCTTTGATTACTATATTTTCAAGTAGTGGTCCATTGTCTGAGGCAGAGAACATGTTGAGTGAGATGTTGGAAACTGGCTTTTAGCCTAATATATTTGGTTTGACATCACTTATCCAGTTGTATGGGAAAGCCCAACGTAATGATGATGCCGTGAGGACATTTAACCAGCTCTTAGAATTGAACATAACTCCAAACGAGCGATTCTGCAGTTGTCTTCTGAATGTAATGACTCAGACACCAATGGAAGAACTTCTTAATCTTGCTGATTGTCAGCTAATTCAAAGCTTGGTTTGGTGGTAAAACTTCTGATAGCAGAGAAAGAAACTAAGACAAATTGTAAGAAGGAAGCTGCCAAACTTTTTGATTCTATTGGTCCTGATGTAAAGAAGGCTTACCGTGATTGCTTAATTGACCTCTGTGTCAACCTTGATATGTGGGAGAGAGCATGCGAATTGCTAGACCTGGAGCTAACACTTGAAATTGACATGTCCTTGCAGTCTAGGTAGTCAACCCAGTGGTCTTTACATCTGAAGATTCTCTTTTTAGGGGCTGCTCTGACAGCATTACATGTTTGGATTAATGCTTGTCAAGACACTATAGTCTGGAGAAGAGCTTCCGCCATTGCTTGGAATCAATACTGGGCATGGAAAACATAAATATTCAGACAAAGTTTAGGCTGGTGTGTTCGAGTCACATTCGAAGGAACTAAATGCTCCATTCCATAAGGCTCCTGGTAAGGTTGGTTGGTTCTTAACTACAGAGGTTGCAATTGAGTCATGGTTTGACACTAGAAAATCAAATGTAGTTGCCCTCTAGGTGATATTGTTTCTTCCAGATTTTGCATTTGCTAATGTCAATATATTGTATGTGCTCCAGTTTCTTCTGTTGTTAGCCTCAACTTTGTGGATGGAGAACTTTTGCGCTGTTAAGACTAAATCTATATCCATTTTTAAAGGATTATAGAGTTGAAATTCAAAAATAATAATAATAAAAAAAATTAATCCTCTTGATGTCTTGGTACCCCCATGTTTGTGCTAAGCACTCTTTAAATAATCTAAAGCATTATTTTCGCTCTTATTAGTATTTCAATATTTCCCACAACATGAAATGATAAAAAATAAACGCTTGCTCTTTGACTTTGCTACGCTAAAAGAATACTCAACTAAACTCAAGTTTAATCTTAAAATTAATTGGAGTCGGTTATATGAATTTTTTGTTTCCATTCTAAACAGTTTTAGACGATATCTTTAGATAATTGAAGTACATCTAATTATCCAAAAAAAATAAACATATTTTTGACTTTGACATCATTTTTTCCCCAAAGGCATTATGTAATGCATAGTACACAGACCTTTTGACTTCTATAAGATAAATAAACAGTATCAAAATGTCCTGTTGCTGAGAAATTCATATGTCCATTGACTTACCTTATTATAGAACAATAAGAACCCAAAAGGGAATGAAATAAACTAAAATGAATTTATGATTAAGTTCCTTTTCTTATATAGTTATAAAAATTAAAGGTTTGATGGCTTGCACGTCAAATTTTCTCCAACGTGAAATCAATTAAAGCAGATGTACTGTCATCAACCTGCAGAAAATAGTGCAGTTATATTATACAATGGAGAAGAAAAAGAGTTAAAAGCATCAGCAAAAGATACAAAAATCACTTCTTGCAGCTATGGCGGCTATAAGGTTGTGCAGCATGCGGGGATGAAGCCAGGAACTTACTTTTGGGTGGGTGAAAATTAATATTGTCTAAAAAGTTACGTTTAAATGGATCTGAGTGAAATTTTTTTTATAAGTTAATGATATTTTTAATTATTTTTGAGTTGGTCGAAAACTAATTCTGTGTAAAAAATAAACTTAAATGGACTAAATAAAATTTTTTCTATAGATTAATGAGATTCTTTCTTCTTTTTTTACACCGGGATGATCCAAGCCCACCTGGGCCCTCGGGCTCCGTCCCACCATGCCCTTCCTTTTTCACCGTTGCCACCCAATACCAAGCTAGAAGCAGGGGAGCTTTATTATCTTGTGCCGCCCCTTGTAAAAGCCAACCAAGAAACTTGTAGAAAGCAGAAAGTCAAGATTGTGTTAACCGGGCAGCAATTGGACTTGGAGTTATTGTTAAGAAATGCAAAAGAGTCCAAGTCTAAAGGTTATGCTGTAAGATTCTCTGTGAGTTTTAGAGAAGATAATCGAAAATGGCAGCCATCATTAGCTACCATCCAAGAATGGTAGCATAATTGCCAAAGTTTTTATTCACCAGTTGCATTTATATTTCATAATGCAATTCATCTGGGAAGTGTATATATATTGCTAATAGATGACTGAAATAGATTCTGCTGAAAATGGAGAGGTGTTTCTGTTGCTTTAAAAAAAAAAAAAAAAAAAATCTTTATGCATTGCCTCCTCTGTTTCTGGCATATCCTTAGCAGCTTTTCATTGCTAAATGCAGATTGTGTTTGTAATAGCTACTAGTTATCTTCTATTTCTTTCTTTTTGTTCTTCTGAGCTATGCTAGCAAGAATATTTACAGTACAAGTATGAAAAAGGGCATGAGAACTTGTTCGAGACGGTTACGAGCAAAGATTGGATATATACACCAAATTTTTATATCGGAGATTTTCATTAGGCCATTCTGTTTATATGTATTTTGTGTATTTCATTACCCAGAATTCCCTGTAGGCATACTATTCCCATTCCATTGTATTTGTGGTGAAGGTCTAGAATGAGAAGTTGCTAAAAGAAGCCTGTTTAGGCCAACAGCATAAAACCACAGGAATTTCAGTGAATTGAACTGCAATTACAAATATCCAACTTCTGCATGATTACCAAAAGAAAAAGGAAAAAAAAAAAAGGAGGAAAGAAAATGGATGTATAAATTTGATGCACAATCTTTTTCCATAATACATGTCTACATATAATATTTCAACTAATCTCTTTTGACTTTTATTTCTGCTAAACTGTTTCTTTGTTTACATATTCCTCAGTAAATAGAACATTTTATTTATTTTTTTCAATTCAATTGTACTGCTATTTATTCATTTGCACAAACCAAACCAAATCTCAATGGTCATAACTCCTTTTTGCATCAAATCCGAACTTTATTTCAACTAGCTATTATCAGTGAAGCGGTCCCATATTTACACCGAAGAATCAGAACACAAAGTTGAAGAATCAAATTAATTTCATGTATCTTTCAGTTCAATCCAATCGAAAAAATTCTTCAAGGCATTTTCATTAACTTGCTGCAATCAAAATTATCTCAATGGTTATTTAATTACACATTAATCAGTGTTCTCATCTTAGCAAAATGTCATTTATCATCAAAGATTAAACTCAAAGAAAGATTAAAATTTTACTTGCCTTCTAGGGGAGTTCATAGTACCACTCTTTTTGGTGTGATCCACTTTTGCTGATACAGCTTCCTTTTCTCTTGCTGCTGTTTCTCTCTTTACTTTCTTCGACTCTACTTCAATGGCTTTTGTCAGTGCCTCCACCTTCTTCATAAGCATCTGCGTATAATTTTACCTTATGAAATTAATACTTCATTGAACGAAGGCTTCTAATAGAGACAGAAAAGAGGGAGGGCTCTATCACTTCACCTGAATTTCTTGATCTTTGGTATTCAAGTTACTGGTTTTTGCTTCGCAAGATTTCCTTAGATTTATGACCTCCTTCTGAAGTCTGTCATACAAAAACCCGGAAACCACATCTTCGCATTCTGAATTGGTACTTCCCATCTTTTGCAAGTCCTCATTGCCACCAGCTTTGTTCCACATTTCCGTTGAAATTGCTGTATCATCATTCTTATTATGCTTGTCAATATTTGCATCTGTATTTGTCTTAAGCTCTGTATTTTCTTTTCCACTGCTATCTATAATCTTACTTCTAGATGCCCATAGACTATTTCTCAATTTGTTTTCGCCAGACCCATATGCCTTTTTGAAACTATCAGCTCGTTTCAGCTCTGCAGCAGCGTTAGCCTTTTCATTTTCTATATTTGGCTGCTGTAAAGCAGCAGTTCTACTAATGGATGAAGCCCTGGGCTGCGAGCTAGACCTTTTCCTTAGTCCATTACTTTTTAGGAATCCTAGTATATTACTGGATTTTGCTGGTTTCGGGGATCCAACAAAAGTATTGGAGTGAACCGAAAAACTTGATACATGCTTTAAGCTTTCTTCTAGTATCTTTAGCCTCAACTTGAACTTGTCCTGAAGTAAATTAATATTTACCAAAAACATAAGTTGATTGATTGATTAAATGGATGAAATATTTAGAATTAATAAAAATGGAAGAAAAACTTGCCTTGAGTTGTGCTTCTGCCTTAGCTGTTCTCTCTGATACAGTTAGCCTGTCCCTTAGCCGTTGCATCTCTGCCTGCATATGCAGCAGAAAAGTCATTAGAAACAATGGAATTGCAAATGGACTCGATCAAGTTGTCATTATATTGGTTTGACATTTTATGTTTAAATTTTCAATGTTGTTTCTGGTATCAGAAGAAAGAACTGAATTTTTGCTCAAAGGCAAGGATTATATGTTAACAAGGACTTTGCAAGAATTTGCAGTGAAAAGGGAAAAAATAAAAAAGGTAAAAACCTGCTGCAGTCTTCTCTCTTCCAGATATTGTTTGACAGGCATGACCTTGTTATTTTCATCCTTCCACTCATTAGCTACTACAGTTGCTACTCGGTTTGCAGCAACTTGGGCTCTGGCTAGCTCCCTCTCCAGAATCCTTTTCTCCTCCTGAAAAGTGAATCCAAGTCAAGACCAAGTTAATGAATCTGTGCTCTAATTTAGGAATATTGAAGAAATGCATGATATAATATAAGCCTGACACCTACATTTAGTTCAGAAATTTGTCGTTTATAATCACGAATAGAATTGGCTGCAGCTCCACCAGCTAAAATAGCCTCTTCAAGCTCTAAAATGGTTTGGCTAAGCTTTTCAACCTCCAAAACCTTTTGGCGATTTGTTTTCTCCAGAATCCTGTTCTCTTCCTGTATTTGGTGCACATAAAATTAGCTTCTTGACTTGATCCTCATTATTATGCAAAATGTAACCATGCCAATAAAGAAATTATACATGGCAGATTTCTATCTGTTTCTTCAACTCATAGTTTTGGTTTTGAACTTCCTCAACTATTAAAGCCCTCTCTAAAGCACTTCTCAGGATCCGCTCTGCTTCAAGCAGAGCTGATTCTTTTGACTTGGTGAGTCGTTCCATCGCTTTCTTATCCTCCTGTAATGCTGCAATCTGAAAAGGCCAAAGTGACAAGAAAAATCTAACTTTCAGTATATGGAAATAAATAAAACTCTTATGTTGAATCTTAAAAGTTAAACTCAATCTTTTGTATCCATAATCTTACCTCATTTTTATACATTTTAATCTCTGCCTCAAGTGGAGCAATGAAGGACTCAATAGGAAGGGAATCATTGTCCTTTTGATTTGCATGAACCCTTCTAAGAGTTGCTTCTGCAGCATATTGCGCAGCTAGTGCATCTTTCTTTTCATTTACGAGTTTCTTGATTTCAAGATTCTACAAATGTATTAAATTTAGGACAATAATAGATCATCTTAATTCCACAGGTCAATCACAGTGGCTCCTTTTTTATAAGATTATAGTTAGTAATTTAACAAACCTTATGCTCTAGAATATTTTCAGTGACTCTGATTTTCTCATCCAATTTGTTAACTTCACTGGTGAGCTGAATAAACATAGAAATATGATTGTTAAATATTATTTTTTTTCCTTTCTGCTTTTCCCTAATAACAGTTCAATTGTATGAAATACTCACACTTCACTGCTTCAAATATTGTAATATAGAATTATTTGCTAATATGTGCCTAAAACTCTCAATACCTCTTCTATAGCCTTATCCTTTGAAACTTCAGTTGTTCTCAAGGCCTTAATTTCTGTCTGAGCAACTTCCAACTCTCTGTCTTTCTCTGAAACAATGAAAATAAGTTAGTCAACATAAGATATTATGGGTTTAGTGGCAATTCTTATTTAAATTCCTTCATTCAGTTAAGATTTTATAATAATGCTCTCCTGCTCTTCATATTTCTTAGCCTGAATACTATCTTGCTTGTGAATCCTCCCAAGTTAAAGATAAAAAAGGACTTAGTTTTTCTTTTTTTCTTTTGCAATGTTTTTAAAACTGGATCGGTTAAAGAACCGGTGAAAACAGAGGATCAAAAATTTGATCAAAATCGAACCAATTAAACTGAGAAAAAACCTTTATACATATATATGTATATATAATTTGATATTTATTATATATATAATGAAAATAAATATAATTTGATATTTTTTATTTTTTATTAAAAATTAAAAAATAAAAAAAATTCTGACCCTCTCGAACAGAAAAAAATTAGCCCAGTTTAACCGGTTAACATGTCGGTACACTATTTTTTAGAAGAATTTTTAAAAATTGATCGGATTAATTTTTAATTCAATTTTTAATTTTTTTTATTCGACGAATCAATTCGGTCTCATTTTAACATGAATGGTCATTTGGGTACTATATTAAAGTGTGGTACCATAGACCATTTTTCCTATAACCTACCAAGTCCACCTTTCATGTTCGAATAAAGGCAGATCAAAAAATTAAATTTTTATAATCATTAAATTCGGACTTTTGCTTTAAAAGTTAAAATTAGAAAAAAATAATAATAATATAGTCTTCATTTTCTAAAAGTGAAAAAAAAAAAAAAAAAATCTAAAACGACACTTATTTTAAAAACATTGGAGTATTATTTATGCGTAATTACCAATTCTTATTATGGAGACTTAGCCTTATAAAGCCAAACCACATTTCTCTTCTATTGAGTGTCTTTTGAAGGACAAAACACATCATTTTCAACCACAATCCACTCTCTTTCCCAACATTGAAATCAGGTATAGTTGCCACAAGGCCAAAACTATGAACATTAAAACCAGCAGTAACCACCGTACTCATGAAGGTGACATCAATTTGATTTGATTGATTTAAAAAATTGTTATTAAATTAAATTAATTTTTTTAGATTAAAATTTTTTTAAATTAAATTAAACTATTATTATATTCAATTTAATTTTTTTTAAACTAAATTAAACTATTATTATATTCAAATCATCGATTTAAATTCAATTTAATTTAGTTTAATCACATTCGATCTATCGATTTTAAATTAAAAATATTTTTATAAATCGTCATTATTTTATTATAAATTTAAAAAAAAATCGATAAAATACTAGTGATAAAAAACTCTCAAAAATAATTTAATATACAATACAAAATTTATTTATTTTATTAATTAACACTTCTAAAGCTTTTTTCTCAATAATTAATTTTTTTTTAATTTATTTTTAATTAATTTTCATGAATAATCATTTTTTATTTTAAATTAATATTATGTTAAAAATATGTGACTGTATATAAAATAAAATTATATATATATATATATATATATATATATATATATATATATATATATATATATATATATATATATATATATTATATAATTAGTTTGTTTTTATATAGAGAGAAAAATCTCAAATAGAAAAAAAAATCGAATTTTCTG
>CANXYC011831901.1:0-18469 GCA_948193065.1 Aleurites moluccanus
TGGTTAGAATTCAAAAGAATGGATTGAAACCCTAATAGGAAGAACTTTGAATCAAAGTGTTGTTTTGATGGATTATTTGCTTCAAATGTTGTTTATTTGATGTGTATAACATGAATTGATGGTTGAATGATTGAAACAAATTGAATTGGAGGACGAAACAAAGTGGCTGAATGTGAGGTGCTTAGGTTTAGGTTGATGTTTGATGATTTTTATAGGTCTAAATGATGGAATGAAGTGAATTTGATATGAATGTGATGAATTAATTGTTAAATGATGGAAAATAATCCATTTGAATTCAAACATGTTTTGGCCAAATGTGATGAACTAGAATGGTGAGTTGTGTTTTGATGTTTGTTAGGTTTAAATGCCTAAATGTTATACATTTGATGTTTATATATGTTAATGAATGGAATGACATTGAAAATGGATAAAAAGAATGAATTCTATCTAAGTTGGTTAATATGGACTTTGTTAGTTTAAGGTGTTAGGCTCATGTGATTAACAAAGTGAAGTTTGAATATGGTTAAGTATTGAAATTGATGGAAATGTGTAAGTTTAAATGTATGAAAGATGAATGATTTGGGTAGTTTGAAAGTAATCTTGAATATGGTGTATGTTTGGAATATAATGCCAAATTAAGTGTATATAAGTTTGTTAAATGATATATATGTGATGCATATGTAAAATGTGGGCTAATGGTGATGATAAAATGGACTTATAGCATAAAGGAATGAGAAATGTGTAAAATGTGCAAAGTATAGTTAATAGTGCATACAGTGTATGCCTTGTGTGATTTGATGTATTTTTGTGTAAATGATGTGTTTTTTAATGATTTTATATCTTACCGGAGCATTATATGTGATAATAGGTGAACCGTCGAATACTCCTGCTCGGAGTGTCGAGCGGAGGGCCGATTAATGCTCGAGATCACTGAATTGGGGAAAGAATAGTTGGACTGTAATAGAGGTGAGTCCTTATGTATAATCATGCATGATTTGCATCATATATCATATATTAAGTCATTTTGGACTGATAAAATAGCTTTTAATATCATACAGTACATAAAGTGCAAATTGGCCCGTAAATAAGCCCACCGAAACGACCTAAAATGACCTAAACTTTGTCTGGCCATAAATTGAAATCCAGAAAGACAATTGGGCCACAACTTGGCCCAATCTTCTAGGCTCAACCTAAGCTTCAAAAAGGTATCTCATAGCCCACCTAAATCTTTTGGTAACATAGTTAACTAGAAACTATTTAAAAATCCCAAAACAGACCCGTAACTGTGAGTGCCAGTTGCGGCAACGCAACTGGGCCCCTACGGGTAAATTTTTGACAACTTCCAATTTTATTCTATTATTCTTCATATATGTATATATGATTGTTCTACTTTTATATAAGGTATAAATATGCCATATTTATTGTTATTTGAAGACACACTCATATGATATTAAATCAGGGCTATTTCGATGGTATAACGGGTAAGTTCCATCGACTATGTGCACACTGTGTTTTGTAAACCCTTGCTAGAGAGGGATGTTATATTCTCTAGTCGTAGAGAAAATATCCCTTACGTGTTTATTGTGTTTATGGACCCCTACTAGGGAGGGATATTATATTCCCTAGTGCACTTTATGATAATGCTGAGTACTGAGTTTCAAAAAATAACCCAATCCTGTTATAACATATGTGTGTTATCTTATACATTGGAATCTTATATGAATATGTGTATTTGGATACTTATATGGATATGTATCTGGATACTTATATGGATATGTATCTGGATACTTATATGGCTTCTATATTGATATTTATACAGATACTTGTTTTATTATTCATTTGCTATCTTATACTGAATTCTTCAGGCCATATATGGGCAATTACATTATCATGATCATTTACTGCATTTTTATACATTTAGATTCACTGAGTATTTTTATACTCACTCCCTTAGTGGTTTAAAATTTTCAGGTCTGCAGTGAGTCACGCATTCCATTGGCATCTCCTGCTCCTGCCTTGGAATAATACTAGCTGATCATGTAAAAATAAAGCTCCAAAGTATATGTAAATATTGTACAGTATAGAGGTTCCATGGTACTGTAAATTAAGGGGTGGCATGTATATATATATGTGCGATTGCATCTTTATGATTTTGCATAATGATAATATTATGGATATATATGATATGATATGTATGGAAATGACTTGATATATAGATTTGTTTATGCTGAGTTGATATTGGAGATATAGAGGGATCATTGATTTGAGAATAGATATTGAAGTATATAGTGGAAGTGTTTGTTTGCTTGATTTTCAGCTGGGCATGATCCTTATACATAGGAGATGCTACCTAGATTTTTATAGAATTGTCAAGCTATATTGAGCTTGTTATTAAATTTTATGCCATATAATATAGTTAATTGGGTTCTTCGTGGTACTGGTAGCCTAAGCAACACCCGTACCCTAGGACAGTCGCGACTCCCAAGTTGAGTCGTGACATTAAGTAATTGATTAACTAATTGATAGTAATTGATAATTGCATATGATACTGGGTTCTCCAGGTTCTGGTCGCCTCTGACATCTCCCACATCCTAGGACCATCATGTTCCAAAATTAGGACGTGACAGAATCCCCCGCTACTTACTTAGTAACGCCGCTACTCCTTATGTTGCAGTCACTACACTTTAAAAATTGATAGAAAAATAGCCATTGTAAGTACGAAGATTTGCATTACATACATATGTAATCCATCCAAACGGCTCTTTTAAGCTGAAGACTATTTATATGTGTTGGTATGAAGTTAATATAGTTACAACAACTATTCATAGTGCATTAATTCATACCTTTGAGCATTCAAGTATTCTTAAGCTTAATATTTGAGTTTTCTATTGTAAAAATAATTAATTGCTAAGCTTCAAGGTGGTTAAAGGGTAATTAATTTCTGTGAGTTGTGTAAAAGTAATTGGGTAATTTCTTTCTCATCTCTTGTAATTATTTAGGATTGTGTGTGAGCCTATTTGTAAAACACATTGTAAGGTTTAGTGTGAGCCAAACTACTTTGAGGTTTTATCTTAAACCTATAAAAGGATCAAATTTAGTGAAATACTCAAGTGTGATCTTGAGGAGTGGATGTAGACTTGTTTTGGCTGAACCACTATAAATATTTTATATGAATTTTCTCTCCTTATTATTTTTAACTTGTCATTAATTTTTAAAGACAACCAATTTACCCCTTCCCCCTATTGATTGCCAAGGGACTTTTAATTGGTATCAGAGCTTTGAATCCACTTTTTTAAAGATTTAACCCTCTTGGATCAAAGATCATATGGCAAACCAAGTAATCGACATCATTTAAGGTGGTTCCACCAGGAGACCACTTTACTTCAATGGCACTGACTATCCCAATTGGAAAAATAGAATGGAAATCTAAATGGATATCGATGGAATTAATCGTTGGGATATAGTTGAAGTGGGGTATACGGTTCCTGCAAAAATTGTTGATAATATGGAAGTCATCAAATGAAAAATTGAATGGACACCGACAGAAAAAGAAAGCAAATGGGAGGAATCGAAAGGCAATGAACACTCTCTATTATACTTTGAGTAGAGAGGAGTATGGCAAAATCTCCCATTGCATTTCGACAAACCAAATCTAGGATACTCTTGAGACCACTTATGAATGAACAAATCAAGTTAAGGGTAAGAAGATTCAAATTCTTACTCATGTATATAAGCTCTTCCAAATGCTACCCAATGAGAAGGTATCTGAAATGTACAATTGTCTAATAGTGATTGTAAATTGAAAGATGTCATGACCCGTTTCTGGATCACGACGGTCCTAAGGCACAGGAGATGCCAATGGCGACCAGCACCCACAAAACCCAATATCACATGCACAATCTATAATCCATAATATATATTATTCATTTTAGATAATTACCATCCATTCTGTAATTCATTTTGTCATTTACTGCAATTGGCTGAATCAATCCACATATCATATAATATCATCATCATATATCTCATAATATCAACATAAT
The DNA here is from genome assembly GCA_948193065.1 of Aleurites moluccanus. Classification (NCBI taxonomy): domain Eukaryota; kingdom Viridiplantae; phylum Streptophyta; class Magnoliopsida; order Malpighiales; family Euphorbiaceae; genus Aleurites; species Aleurites moluccanus. The sequence continues at coordinate 4,041 of CANXYC011831901.1, forward strand.
ATATATATATGTTCATTTCCTAGATAACCCATACATACTCCATGAAGCAGCAAGATAATGAACACCAAAATACAAAAATATAGAAAATATACATCAAATGACTGTAGCAGAAATCTGCAAATGATAGACGACGGGATTCTGCAGCCTACTCCTCTCCTGAAATGGTTAAACAATGAAAAGGTGAGTATAGATAATACTCAGTGAATCTATATGCATCATCAATGAAATATAGGTTGAAATAATGATATACAATCAATACCAAGCTCCATTGTCAACAATGGTATAGGCATCAAAGAAACACAATTAAACAATATCAAAATGGATCAAATTGGCATGGGAATTGAAGGCAAAAATCAAAGAAATCAAAGGGTGTGAATAGTGACACATGGTTCAGCCAAAGGTGGGGTTTTACCAAGGTTTACAATCATCAATTCAATCAATTAGGCATGAGATTTGATGCAAAATAGACTCACCTAATGCTTCAAATCACTTTGAACAAGCCAATTCCAAGCCAATTCACCAAATGAGCTCTAAAGCACACCTTTGTCAAATCTTTAATTCTACATTAAACCAACCATAAATTAGTTGCCTATTCATATGCAATTAACATATTCTAACACCAATTAACAAAATCTAACACTAAAACATCAAACCCTCCTTTACAATTTCAAATTAAACTAGGCAAATTAGGGATTTCTAACAATTTGCATCAATTGATGCAATTAACCACCAAACCCATCAAATTCAACCTAAATAACATCTAAATAAACCGTTCAAACCAACAAAATACATTCTTACCTCAAGTGATGTGTAGTGGCCGAAACCTCCCTTCAAAGAATCCTTGAAATCCTTAGCTCTTTTCTACAAATTGATAAAGGAAATGAAGAGAACTAGGTTAATACTTAAGATTTCTATGAATTTTTCTAAGGAATTTGATGGAAAAATGAAGAAGATTTGAAGAAGAAAGGAGAAGAAGTGGTTCGGCTCAAATAGAAGAAGAAGAAGAAGTTGAACCAATTTTCCTAAGTATGAAATATATAGAAAATTCAATTTGGCAAGTTACAACTAACTCCCCGAACTTCCATCCATCACACTTTAGTCCAAAATCTTTTGTAATTTATTATGTCAATACTGTCTGGAATTGGATTTCAAAGTGGGGAGTTAATAGGCTTATTTTAATTTATATTTTTTTATAAAAATGGTTCTTGAGTCATTCTGTAACCCCGACAGATTCATTTTCACTATTCACCTTAAACTTCCATTTATTTACGATTTTTCTATTTGTTACTTTTTCAGTGTTCCTAAATGATTTTCACTTCTTTCTTTTTACCAAAATTACACATGAATTATGGTGATCTTTTACCCCCAGGTCAACTTTAGAAATTCTTCTGTTGGGCGGACTGCTAATTTCTTGGCAGGGTAATTAAGTGAAATGCTTTAAGTGTGACAAATTTGATTACATAAAAGCGGATTGTCAAAGATTAAAGAATTAGAAAAGCTTCAAGAATAAGGCATTGGCGACCACTTGGGATGATTCAAGTGATTCCGATGAAGAGAAGGAAACTAGTAAAGATAAAGTAGTCAATCTTTGTTTCATGGCAATTGAAGAGGATGCATCTTCAAGTGAGGTTAGTAATTCCGATTTTAACTCTAATAATGATGCCATACAAATTATGGATACATTGTTTTTCAAAATATCTTGAGTTGCAAAATAATTATGATAAATTGAAGAAATGTCAACTGAAGTCTTAGATGTATGTGAAGCTTACAAAAATGAAATAAATGAATTAAGTGCATCTAATGATGAATTAAAAAGGGCCATTGACCTTAAGGACCAAGAATGCAATAAGCTAAAAAATGAGAATTCCATGTTAAAAAACAAGTTAGACTCTAATAACAATTGCATATCTAAGCTTTGTAATGACAAAGAAAAATTGGACAAAATACTTGAGTTTCAAAGGTGTCCTACAATTAAGTATGGGCTTGGCTATAGTAGAGGGGATGCCCCATCAATATCTAAGACTACATTTGTAATGGCATCAAGCACATATGCTCATATTGATTACATGCCTCCATATAAAAATGCTAGGACTAAAGCAAATGTGCATAGGCATGTCATGTATGATTTTCATTTTGGAAAATTAAATAATGCATATTATAGACCAAAATCAAAATATGGTTATTGGGCTCAATATCATTCCAAACCACACCATAGGACAAAATCTTAACAAAAGTATAAAATTCATTTGAGATGTCACTATTGTGGAAAATTTGGTCATTCAAACTTCAAATGCCTTATTAGAAATGTGAATTTAGGTTATATTGATGCTAACCCCTAAGAACCAAAAAGAATTTGGGTACCTAAAACCAGATGAATTTCATCATTTGTAGGTATGCTTGAAATCCACAAGGAAAGAATGGTATTTGGAGAGTGAATGTTCAAGGCATATGACTAGCAATACAAGTCTTCTCTCAAACTTGGAAGAGAAGAAAGGAGGAAAGGTAACCTTTGGAGACAATGGCAAAGATAAAATCATTGGAATTGGGAAAATTGGTAAGACTGATAACTTGAATTTGTGTTGTTGGTTAATGGATTGAATCATAACTTGAATAGTGTTAGTTAATTATGTGAAATGGGAAACAAAATTTCTTTTACTTCTAAGAAATGCTAAGTGAAGCATTTAAAGGATAATAAAATTTTTTTGTCGGTGATAGAATTGGAAATGTTTATATGATTGATATTAGTAACATGTATGATGATAATGTTGATCATATGGTTTCTCTATGTGATGATGCATGGTTATGGCATAGGAGACTTAGACATATTGGCATGGATCACATTGATAATCTTAAGTCTAATGAGCTTGTAATTGGTCTCCCTAAGGTCAAGTTTCATAAAGACAAAATGAGTGATGCATGTCAAATGGGCAAGCAAGTCAAAAGTTCTTTTAAAAACAAAAATGTTGTTTCTTCCTCTAGACCTCTAAAGCTTTTATATATGGGCTTGTTTGGCCCTTGTAGGACATCTAGCCTTGGAGATAAACAATATGCATTTGTCATTGTTGATGGTTACTCGAGATTCACTTAGGTATTATTCCTTGCTCATAAGAATGAAAGTTTTAAGGAGTTTAAATCTTTTGTTAAAAGAGTCCAAAATGAAAAAGGTTTTTATATCACATCTTTAAGAAGTGATCATGGAAGAGAATTTGTTTATCATGACTTTAAATCCTTTTGTGATGAAATGGGAATTTTTCATAACTTTTATACTCTAAGAAATCCCCAACAAAATGGAGTTGTAGAAATGAAAAATAGAACACTTATTGATATGGCTAGAACTATGGTCAATAAGTACTCATTTCCTAAGTACTTTTGGGCCGAAGCAGTCAATTATACTTATTACATTTCAAATAGACTTTTTATAAGATCAATTTTAAACAAAACTCCTTATGAGCTATGGAATGGAAGAAAACCAAGAATTTGATATCTAAGAGTATTTGGATACAAATGCTTCATACTTAACACCAAGGATAATCTTGGGAAATTTGACTCCAAAATGGATGTAGGTATTTTCTTGGGCTATTCAACTTCTAGCAAAGCTTATAGAGTCTTTAACAAAAGAACTTTAGTTGTTGAAGAGTCCATGCATGTTGCATTTAATGAAACTTATCCTTTTGATGTGCATAAATTTGAACATATTGAGAATGATGACATATTTGATCATGTGCATGATTCATCAATTGACTTAGAGTCGCTTGTTGATTCATCTTCAAAGAATCTTGATGACTTAGAAAATTCTAGAGTCTCTTGTTGATTCATCTTCAAAGAATCTTGATGACCTAGAAAATTCCTCTAAGGCCATAGAAAATCCTCCTATTGATGTTGAACTTCCAAAGGATTGGAAATTCAAAAATGACTACCTATAAGACCTCATAATTGGTGAACTCTCAAAGGGTGTGGCCACAAGATCCTCTTTCAAGGAAATAGTGAATAACCTAGCCTTCATATCTAAGATTGAACCTAGGAATATCAATGAGGCCCTAGAGGATGAAAGTTGGGTTGAGGCCATGTAAGAAGAATTGAACCAATTTGAGAGAAACAAGGTTTAGACCTTAGTTCTTAGACCACAAAACCATCCCATCATAGGTACCAAATGGGTGTATAGAAACAAACTAGATGAGGTTGGTGTGATCATTATGAATAAGGCTAGATTGGTGGCAAAAAGATATAATCAAGAGGAAGGAACAAATTATGATGAGACCTTTGCACCAGTGGCTAGACTTGAGTCAATTAGGATGCTACTTGGATTTGCAAGTCACATGAACTTTAAGTTAAATTAAATGGATGTTAAAAGTTATTTTTTAAATGGTTTTATTGAGGAGGAAGTTTATGTTAAACAACCTTCTGATTTTGAATAATTTGATTTCCCAAATCATGTTTTTAAACTTCAAAAAGCTCTTTATGGTCTTAAACAAGCTCGTAGAGCTTGGTATGATAGACTTAACACTTTTTTTTATTTATTAACAATGGTTTTTCAAAAGGTAAAGTTGATATATCTCTTTTCATAAAAAAAATTACATGCATAACATATTAATTGTGTAAATATATATTGATGATATAATATTTAGTGCTACTAATGAGGTTTTATGTAAGGAATTCTTTTTATGCATGCAAAGTGAGTTTGAGATGAGCATAATGGGATAATTGAAGTGCTTCCTCATATTAAAAATCAAATAATGTGAGGAAGGCATCTTTATTAACCAATCAAAGTACACAATGGAACTTCTTAAGAGGTTTGGAATGGATAGAGCAAAGGCTAGTAGAACTCCAATTGTCTCCACTATCAAGCTTGACATGGATGATCTTGTTAAGCCTATTAAGGAGAAGAAATATAGAGGTATGATTGGTAGCTTGCTTTGTTTAACTGCTAGTAGGTTGGATATTATGTTTGTCGTGTGTTTATATGCACGTTTTCATTCATGTCCTAAAGAGTCTCATTTGCTTGCGATCAAAGGGATTTTGAAATATTTGATTGGCATTCAACATCTAAGACTTTGGTATCCAAAGAACATACACTTTAATTTAATTGACTATTCCGATGCAGATTTTGCCAGTAGTTGCATGGATAGGAAAAGTGCATTTGGTACTTGTCAATTCCTAGGAAATTGCCTTATTTCTTAGTTTAGCAAGAAACAAAATTCAATGGCTCTGTCCACTGCAGAAGCCAAAAATGTGGCAGCCACTTGTTGTTGTGCATAAGCGTTGTGGATGAAACAATAAGTTTATGACTTAGGTGTTCATTTGGACAAGATTCCTATTAAGTGTGATAACACTAGTGCTATCAATTTATCAAAGAATATTGTTTAACATTCTAGAAACAAGCATATTGACATCAGAAATCATTTTCTTATAGATAATGTATTGTGTAACAATGTTGCTCTTGAATTTGTTGCTTCAAATGATCAACTTATGGACATTTTTACAAAGCCCTTATATGAGGAGAGTTTGAATTTTATTAAATGTGTATTGGGGATGTTAGATGGAAATGAGGTTGATAAATTCAAATGATTGATGTTTAATTGATGCTTGATTACTTGAATTTTTTTTTTTTTTTTTTTTTTGTTGATTTCATTTGTAGTGCCTGCTATAGCTTCCTTAGCACCCGTTAACCTGAGCATTTGTGTACAATTTTACATGGTCTAAAGAACGGCCGCTACTCAAGTTGTAGCGCCCATGAATATGGGTAAAAGTTTTTGTTTTCTCTCTTCCCAGATTTACAGCCACTACAAATGTGTTAACAGCTGCTACACAATTACCATACCTTATGTGTCTCTTAGTAGCTCCTACTACTTAGTTTAGTAGTGCCCGTTACTCTAAGTAGAAACTGCTACTTAGTTTAGTAGTGCCTGCAACTTATATTGTAGCAACTGCTACTTAGTTAAGTAGCAGCCGCTACTAATAAATCGCGGTCGCTACAAAGACTTTTTAAATCTTATTTTATTGCGCCTCTATCATTTTTTCTTTGACCTAACTATTCTATTTATACTTTCTCTCAATTTCCCTAAGCGAAACTCCTTTTCTTCTCTCCCAATCACCTAATTTCATCAATCTTAACACTCTATTCACAAATATGCATCCAAAACGCACTCAATCTCTTGCAAACAGAAAACCCCAATATGCTAAATGACCAAAACTCACCCAATCCACCTCTGAATCTTTTGATTCGGGCTCTTTAGAGATTGAATCCATGTCTCTACCACCTTCTCCCACATTAACTCGTCTTTAGAAAGGAAAGGAAAAGGTTGGTGGACCTTCCCAACGTCAACCACAGATGCAACCATATACTCATTCTCAGCAGCCTATAAATCAACCTTCTGATCATGACTGTCTTATTCATTCTCTCATTGAAGAAAAAAATAAGAGGTTTGCAATCCTAACTACCAATCATAACAACTTACCCTTTAGATATATAGATTGGGAAGCCCTGGCTAGGTTAGGTCTTGCCGAGTCTATGAGGGCCAAATTGGGCGTTATTGATTGGACTGTTATATCTAACATAACCTATACTTGCTACCCCTTACTGGTTCAAAAGTTTTTCTTGACTCTTAAGGTGAACACTTCTTCGAGTTCATCCTATGGAAACATGACCTTAAAACTGCTAGGAAAGCCCTATACCCTAGATAGAGTCAGACAAGTCCAAATTTTTGGTTTTTCTAATCATAGGCTTGATAACTTTCTTAATAATTTTGATGAGTCTGCCTTTTGGATAGGAATCACCGGTCTAAACACTCATTTCAACCCTATAACCTTTAAGGTTAACAGCATTCACAATCCCGTGATCAAAATTTTACATCGCATTATAGTTTACACTATAAATGCTAGAGGGACTAGTTATAGCACCATGCTAAAATCTAACCATTTCTATCTCTAGTGCATTGAGAAGGGACACAAGTTGGCTTCTGATAAATGGCTTATGTATCACCTTGATTCACTGTCAAAACAAAAGTCTGACGATATAGTTATTGGTCATTTAGTGACCAAAATTACTGTGGAGTTTATACCGAACCAATCCCAACTCTAGGTTTTGTTGATCTTGAAACCTCTACTTATCAACCTTTGCATCATCTTTATGATGAATATAAATTACTATACATCTAAACCCAAGCCATAATGTCTATAGTGGTAAAAAATCGGGATGGGATATATGTACTTAGGATCATGCACCGACTCGAGATTCTTCTCCTCCTTCTTCTTTTACTGTTCTAGCACTTCCAGTTGCTTCAACAACATCTGCCTCCTCTGACGGACTTCTCTTAGCTGGCTTCACTCATTACATATCGCATTGATGCGCTTGAGCATTATGTGGTTGCTCATATTCAGTCTGTTGATGATCGTGTGACAGAGCTCACTACCGCACATACCTATCTCAATTGAGAAATTAATAGGATTCGACGCTAATAGAGAGAGTTAGTTGCTACACTCAAAGAGATTGAAGTTCCTCTGTCTAAGGCTTCAAAATATAGTGATGCAGTTTCCAGTCCTATAGTCGATAAGGATCAGCCTCCTTTAGACACATTCGCTGATATTGCTGCCATTGGAGTTGAGGCAGCAGATGGACACCAGGTAAAGCAAGATCCACCTATTGATCCTTAGATTTTTTTTCAGGGCTATTTTTATTTCTTTGTATTTTTTTTGTTTTCTTTGTATTTGGTTGACCTAATTAGTCCATTTTTGGGATATTTGTGTCTTTTATGATGTAATTTTGTAACTTCGATATATTAATGCAATATTTGCTTTCAATTGTTGTTTTAATTCATCATTTGAATATATATATGTATATTGCTAATTTTGAGTTGATTGCAAGATTGCATTTAATCTATATATATTGTTGATATGTACATAATCTTGTTTGTTTTGATGAGTTACTTATTGTTTTAGGATGATTGGTTTTATGTTGAGTTATTATTGTCATTTGAGTTATGATTTTGATCGATACAATTGTTTTTTCTAAAATGATCCATTTTGGTCAAAAATGTCATTTTTGACTCGTTTATAGACATTTTGATGTGTTTGCAGCCAATTCATACATTTTTCATTTAAATCATGCACATTTCATGCTTAACACACCTTTTTCATCTATGATAGCAAAATCATGCCTTTTTTTTTTTTTACAGCAAAATTGCATTTTTGATAGCAAACACCCTCCCTTTGAACACTCATTTTTTCATTGCTTTCAAACAAAGGAGGAGTAGAAGTGCAAAAATGTTAATAATGACATTTAAAACTTGTTGGCATACTTTTAAGGAGAGTTTTGTACCATTTTTTAAAAAATTCCCGGGTTCCCATATTTTTAACTCTTTCACTTAAAAGTTGTTTGTCACCATAAAAAAGGGGCAGATTGTTAGACCTTTATTGTTCTAACATGCTCATTTTGATGGGTATAAATAACTAATTAAACTACTAATCTTGTTTGTTTGATTCTATGCAAGGTTCACTTTTCCATATTGTTGTTTCGTAGTATATAGCACCATTTACATATATAAGTAGCCCATGCTACTTAAGTTTAATGTAGGCAAATAACTGATAAGAAATTATGTAGCCCTTGCTACTGGATAAGTAACACTCACTACTTAGCAAGTAGCAGCTGCTACAAAGTGATCCAGAAGACACAGTAGCTGAAAGACTTCAGTAGCGCCTGCTACCTAAATAAATTTCCGCCGCTACAAACATATCACAGCCACAAGCTTTAAGTCCAAGAGCTCCAAAAGCTCAAGGGTCAAAGGAGCAGAGGAGTAACGCTTGCTACAGGGAGTAGTGCCCGCTACAATGATAGTTCAGAGACACATAAGCGTTTTAGAGAAATTGGAAGAAGTGTCACGCCTGCTATATGTGAAGTAGCGCCCGCTTCTTATAAGAATTCATCGCCTCTATATGAAAAATCAAGGCCGTGAAGTTCTTCATTCCAGGAAGAGTCACGCTTGCTACTTACTTAGTAGCGCCCACTAGTCCTTATGTAGTAGTCGCTACACTTTGAAAACTGACATAAAGCCATTGTAAGTACGAAGATTTGCATTAAATGCACATTTAATGCACCCAAACAACTCTTTTAAGCTAAAAACTATTTATATGGTTGGTATAAAGTTAATATAGTTATAATAAGTATTCATAATGCATTAATTCATACATTTGGGCATTCAAATGTTCTTAAGCTTAATATTTGAGTTTTCTATTGTAAAAAGAATTAACTGCTAAACTTCAAGGTTGTTGAAGGTTAATTAATTTCTAAGAGTAGGGTAAAAGTAATTGGATAATTTCTTTCTCATCTCTTGTAATTCTTTAGGGTTATGTGTGAGCCTATGTATAAAACACATTGTAAGGTTTAGTGTGAGACAAAACACTTTTGAGGTTTGATCCTGAACCTATAAAAAAGATCAAAGTTAGTAAAATACTTAAGTGTGATTTTGAGGAGTGGATGTAGGCTTGTTTTTGCCGAACCACTGTAAATTCCTTGTGTGAATTTTCTCTCATTCTTCTCCTTATTATTTTTTAAGTTGTCATTAATTTTTAAAGACAACCAATTCACCCCTCTCTTGGTTGCCAAGGGACTTTCAATACTATTAGAAAGCTTCATGGTTATATTAGTGTGGTTATGTAATAACTCTTATAAATTGTTATGTAAGTTAATTGACTATGGTATGTTATATAGGTAAAATGAGTTTTAATGATGAACATGGTTCATATTGCCTAAATATTATCTAATAGTAATGGAATAGTGAGTTAGTATTATGAATATATGAAATTGAAAGGATGTGATATCAAGGGTTTTATGGGTGTTGGTAGTGTAAATTGTTCTGACATTCTAGGACCATCATGTTCTAATTTTGGACTTCAAAATTTTTTTTATTGATCTTCATCAATCTTATTCTTGTTTAGAGTATACTATCATGCTTTTTATACTAGAACTTGCTTCAAAATACTTGTTAAGGCCACATGAATGTAACATTTTAAAGTTGTCACATCCCATTTTTGGGACATGACGGTCGTAGGGCATAGGTAAATCTAAAGTTACCAAAAACCCGTATAACCCTTAAGCATGTCAATCATCAATCATTCAAAAACTTAAAATCATTTATTAACATTCAAAATATTTTAATAATTAATAATCTTACAGAAATTTTAACAAAGTCCCCTTTGTATTTTTATAGTAATTCCTAACATGAATAGTACCCAACTCAACATTTCAATAATTTCCTAAAGTTCTTAACCTGCATAGAAAATACTCCTAATATGTCACCATCCTTATAACCTCAACTCCATAATATCAAAAGATACGCATAGCACTTCTATATTTTTCTTTATGCCATGTCCCACTAGCTTATTCACATTTAACCCTATCATTATTGTTACCATTTTCAATACCAATTATCATGTATATCTCATAGTGTATTAGGTCACAAATTAAAAATCTAGTGACATCTCATATGATAGTTATCATATAGTATAACACCCTAGAGTTTTAACACAGTTACTAGATAGTTTTCCTAAGTATCGATATGATAACACCAAAAATAATTACTCAGCCTGAGGAATTAATACATTATCAAATCTAAAGATATTTAATTCAAACACATGGGTAATAAGAGAACAAGAATAATGATATTTATTGATATAAAGAAAGTATGGAAAAGTGTTATGAATGATGAAAAATAATAGAATGGCAAAATCGTAAAAAAGTGGAACTTTAGAGGAATTTTGAGAAAATCCTTATCTAGGACCCAAAATCTTATCAAAGACAATATAATATTAAACTAAAGCTAAAAATAATCCTATTCACTCCCCGCAATGATATCTGAAACTTAATAGAATTTACAGAATTTGATACAGAAAACTTTAGGGTTAAAAGTATAAATAATGAAAGTTTAGGGGTAGAAAACCTAATTTTAAAAACTTGCCACCTATATAAACCATACTTAGTCATTTTTTCCATCCATTTTCGTCCATTTTCTTCTTCTTCCTTCAATGGTCAAACTATCTAAGCTTTCATCCACCTATTTTTGTAGCATTTTTTCAAAGAAAAATCATGGAAAACTTGATCAAACACTTAAAACAACTTAAGATCATTAAGAATTCAACCAAAATTTCAAGAAATCTTCACTTGAAGACTTCGGCCTACACATCCACTCTAGGTAATTTGATGTTGCCTTCATCCTTTTAAGTTAATTAGATGTTGTAGATGATGAATTAGGTAAATTTAGCAATTGATTGCATCAATTTGTTTAATTTGATGGAAAACCCCAAATGAAAACCCTAATTAGGTTATGTAAAGAACCAAACCCTAAATTAATCTTCCATAATCTATAATTAAGTTAGAATATGTTTAATTGTATTCATTATAAGCTAAAATGGTGATAATTTTGGTATAGAAACAAAGGAAGAGCATATTTGTCACTTTTGTCACTTTTGCCTCTTTTAAAGGAAGTTGGTGTTTCAAGCTTCATTTTGGCAATTTGAAGGCTTAAGTGAGTTTGATATACATCATTTTACATGTCTAAAGTGATAAAATGAATTATAGAAACGATTTATGAAATTTCACTTTTGGCCGAACCACATTTGCTCTTTGACTTTGAATTTTTGCTTGATTTCCTTGGGTTTCCAAGCCTATTTTGATCCATATTGTATAGTTATTTGTTGGAATTGAATTGCCTATTAAATTTTTCATATTGTGAGCTTCTTGATTGTTATTTGGGCATTGTTTAAATTCCACCAAAACCTAACCAAAACATGGCTTGAAAGTTGCACACTAAGTGTTTGTTAAAATGCCTCAATGAATTCTTCATAGGCCTACCAAGCCAATGCCATCGTTGCCAGTGACATTGGATAGCTAATTGCACCAATGTAACTAACATTGGTAGACCATTTTTGTATCCAACCCTTACTTGAATGCCATATGTTATACTAAACAATGCTTTCATTGCTTATGTATGTTTAATTGATGACACTAATTGAGTAAAATGTAACTTATATGTTCATTGATGAGTACATTGTTCTTTATCTATTCCTATTGTTTAATTGCCTTAATTAATGTTCCTTTTACCTTATCATATGTTGATTTAATAAAGTAACCTTACCGATAGGGTAGTGGGTAGGTACCGTTGTCATTGTGCAAATGAATACTATGGATCCTAACTAGGGAGGGTTAATGTCCTAGCCGTAAGGCTTAGCCCACCTTATGTATTTTACATATGGATTATAAAATATTATATGTGTTAAGGTTCATTATCTATCATTTCCACATAACTTACTATACTTATGACCTGTCTATTTGGTATTGACTATTATTGTTATCCAATTCTTCCTCATATTTCAATTGGTATGCAAGCTTGTTACCTAATATTTGTTTATCTTATTTTCTTGTTGATTATCCAACCCAAATGTAATATGATGTATATTGAGCTCATTGAGTATTTTATACTCATTCTGTAGTGGTTTATCATTTTTCAGGTCAGGAGTAGAGAGCTGGTTCCAAGTCTTATTCTTCTGTGGAACCAGCAGACTAATTTTGGCAGTGTAAATATTAGTACTTTGTATTTGTGTAATATTTTAGTAGCTCCATGGTTTGTAACTGGTTATAGTTGTGTGTATGAAACTTAATACTTATATATAGCTGAATTATAATTATTATGTGCATGAAGAAGCAGATCAGTAACTGGATTATAGAGCATATAATAGAAAGTAATTAATCAAGTAACAGTAAAAGATAACTGATTATGTTAGAGGTTCTATGGATGTTGGTTGTTTGGGACGTGATAGAGGTGGTATCAAAGCTTAAGGTTATATGAACAGTATATAGATGCAGTGTTAATAGACATAGGTCAACCATGGAGCATAGGAATCGATGTTTTGTCTTTTGTTGTATTCATCAAGTATATATGTATTCTGCTATACTGTACTATACTAAATTAATGTATTTGTTTCTTATAGTGGCTAAAATGTCTGAGAGGGAGCTAGAACGCACTTCAGAACCAGAAAGTGACAGAGAAAGGGAAGCTAGCAGAGAGGCAGAGGTGGCCACTGTTGATTATATGGTTAGGGAGGAAACAAAAGAACCTCCCTAATCTCGACGAAGGACAGAGGACACCAGGGGTAGCAAAGATCCTTAGAGAGCAGAGATTATGCAAGGAACATTGGATTTACATCGTGAATTACAACAATTGAGAAGAGAAGGATAGGAAATACCACCACCGATGGTGCCACCCCCTGCTACACCAACTGTTCCACCAACTGTACCTGCACCATAAGTATCAGCACCACCTGTAGTTGTCCTCAGTGAGCCTGTTATTTAGGAGGGCCGCCAAACTATAGACGAAGGTGGAGTGAGCATGTTTAATTTTCTGAAGTTGAATTTATTAGAATTTAAAGGTGATAGAGAGGAAGAAACTATAGATTTTCTGGAGCATATTGAAAAGGTTGTGAAGAGGTTGCCATGTTCTGATACACGAACTGTTGAGTGGGTTAGTTTATTATTAAAAGGGAAGGCATGGACCTGATTTTCTAGACATATAGAGCCAAAATTGTATACTGATCATCCTCCTAACTAGGCCCAGTTCAGACAGGTGTTGTTAGATGAATTTCTTACTGAGGGTGTAAAAACAAGAAATATAATCCAGTTTGAATAGTTAGAGCAGGGCAATAGAAGTGTGAAAGAATATGCAGATGAATTTATTCGTTTGAGCAGATATGGCACCAAAATAGCACCTACAGAAGCTTATCTCATTAGCAGATTCAGAAAAGGACTGGATGCATCACTACATAATGCCCTACTATCTATAAAATTATCTTCATTGACAACAATTATTGATAAAGCCAATCAAATGGAAGAGTAATATAAAAAAGAAAGGGCAAAGAGAGAGCATAAAAGAAAAGGGGATCTAGTGGACAATCCGGAAAAGGAGAAGGAAGTTTCAAATAGAGATGGTCTGAAATAACATCCAGAACTGAACTCAGACCACAACTAAGTGGTTAGAGGAGGTGGAGTGTCACGACCCAACCCAGGAGTCGCAACGGTCCTAGGGTACGGATATTGTATAAGCTACCAGTACCTCGAAGAACCCAATTAACTATACTATATGGCATGCAAATCAGATAAACAGCTTAAATAGCTTAAGAATGCTGAAGAAAATTCGACAGCATCTCCTCTATAATATGGCTATGTCCAAAAATAAATCAAACTAAACAACACTTCTATAAATCATCCACAATCATTCTCAAAATAAGGATCCCTCTGGATCTCCATCAACATCTCAATACATATATATATATGTATAATCTGCCATTTCCATATATAACATATCATATACATCCATAATATCATCATTAAGCAAAAACTATCAAGATGCAACTCAAACTTATATCTACATGCCAACACTTATATA
>CANXYC011832193.1:0-14540 GCA_948193065.1 Aleurites moluccanus
CATTATCAAATCTCATCTGGTAGAACTGATCTCATATCATAACATACGTATCGGTAGCCTTGCTACCTTAACGTGCACACATGCTTGGCCAGGCATGCGCCTAGAGCTCATGGCCCCCTCTAGGTGGAACACTGATAAAAACACTATCAGTTGGGCTCCCAAAGTGCACAATGGACCAATGAATTTACTCTCATTTGGAAGAACGTTCTATCCATGGTTCATGGGGTTTCAATCTCATAGGAAGCATATTGGTCGCAAGACCATCATCATGCAACATCATTCAAATCGGGTTCACAAGTAAGAAACATATAAACTTGATCCAAGAAGGTTGATCAAGCCATTCACATTATACAAGTATATAATATATATACAATAGGATAATCAATATAAGAATACTTGGTCATTTTAATTTCAAGGAACAATAATTAAATAAGATGTTCATACTTACCTCGTACACAAATTTCTCTTAAATTCCTCTTTAGAAATCTGCTCACTTTAATTCCTCAATCAATTCGAATTTCTCCTCCTAAAAAATTCTCCAAATATACAAAATTAGGGTTTCTCCAAATCAATAATATTCAATATGATTTCCTAATAATTCATTATCTTAGAGTCTTTATTCTTAATTCCCAACAACAATTTCATTTATCTCTTTAAGAAATTTCTGCATTTAATTTCGGAGTTACTATTAATGACAGTCTCACCAATCTAATTTATCCCACATTAATTACCATTAATGACTTTAAATTTCTAGCAATAAATTCTGTATACCCAATATTAATTATCCTAACCCATAGACTTAAATAAATCCAAAGAAAATTGCTTAGGAAGAAAATTTACCTTATTTTCTTCAAACTGAAATTCCTGAGATTCCTGCTCAAATCTGATGATTTATGCCTTAATACTGAATAATCTAGAAGTCTAATGCATTAATTTGATTATTAATGCCTTAGAATATAAAACGAAACTAATCTGAGAAAAAAACTGAATTTACTGAAGAAAGAAAGAAAGGAAAAATCATGAGATAACGCTACTGGGGTTCCTGGGTTTAAATAAACTCTGCCCTAGAAACACGCTGGCCAGCTCGCCATTCCCACTTCGCATTCCCAGCTCGCACTTTCCAGCTCGCGTCTGCTGTCTCGCCAGACTCTCCTCGCGAACTCTTCCTCGCATATGTCACCTCGGCAATGCTTCTTTGCCTCTTCGCCTCTTCGCTTTTTCGCGAACTGCCACTTCGCATAATCCCTCTTCGCATACTGCCTCTTCGCATAATGCCACCTCGCCTTATCCTCTTCGCCAAATCCTCTTCGCCAACTTTCTCTTCGCGAATTGCCACTTTGGCAAACTCACCTCGCCACTTCGCCATTTCGCCACTTCGCAAAATGCCTCCTCTGATTTTGCTGGCTCGCCATAACAAAATTCCTCTAAGTTAAAACCCTATCTGGACATCTCACACTTAACCAGCTCACAAATGAGCTACAAATATCCAAACTTACTAATTCTTTTATCACTTAAAATCAACATGCAGGAGCACAACATATCAAAATTTCAAATCAAAAGGACCAACACACAGACCATGGTGACTCTCCAAATGTCACCCAGACTTCTGCCCCAAAATCCAACCGAACAACCCTGAGGAAAATCACTCTCCACTGAGATATACATATCCAAAAATTCTGAAATTTTACATCCATCATCAACATACAAAGGAATATTGTTTATGTTCACACCTTTAGCTAATTCTACCTCAGTCATTCCCAGTAATTTCCAACAGGCACTGCATTCCTGCAGCAATACTTAACCAGACCAGCCTTGTTCAAATAGACACAACTCATCACTTATATAGAATTTTGCCAAAAAATTTTACAGAATTATAATCAAGACATAAACTCACAACTTTTATATTTTACACTTTACCAGATTATGTCTTTAAGAACATGAAATTATCATCATAAAATCCTGCAGCATCAAAAATCAGAAATTCCTGAAATTCTCAACATTCACATCTGAAATTTAATTAATTCTCCAAACATACAAAAATCAATAAAAACACTACAAAATAGCAGATATTACAGGGTTTATTTCTTGATTTGTTAGGCTGGGACCCATTAATTCCTAATTACCTACCAAATTATCTACTTATACTTACTAATTATCTATGGGCTGGTAACCCATCAAACTACCAAATTACTTACCAATTACTTGTGGGCTAGTAACCTATTAAACTACCAAATTACTTACCAATTACTCGTGGGCTGATAACTCATCACACTATCAATTACCTATCATTACTTGAATTGTCAAGTGGCAACTGAACTAGGACAGTTCCTACTTGAGGGGGATGTGTTAAGATATTAAAATGTTACACTTTGGAAAAATAGTCAAATGATAAAAAATATTTATGGGTTTAAGAGATAATTAACTAATAGCTAGTTCTAGCTTTTAGCTATGGTTATACCTTAAATCTATTCTAAAGTCAATACTATTCTTTTTGGACTTAATCTCCTCCCATTTACCCCTTGGGCCCATTATCGAAAATTTAACAATCACTAGGATTTTGTAACCTTGTTCTTACATCCTGAGTGCTTGTTTGTCGAGAGGCTCTTGCCTCAAATTCCAAATCATCGTACACCTCCACCATTGTAATCAACGAGATGCTTTCGAATCACAAAGTCTTGTAATACATAGTAACAATCTCAAAATGCTATCATGATTTATAATTTTATGATTACAAAAAGGAAACTAGGGTTTCAATCAAAATCTACCGTTTCAAGAAATTTAGGGTTTCAAAATCGTAAGCAATACAGTGCTTATAGGAAGAAGAAAAAAAACTTAGAAACAAACTAATCAAAACAACTTGACCAGTTTTAAATTTATCGAACAAGAAGATAAAGATTTCAGAAAGAGAAAAAAACTCAGAACAAAGAGTCGGTAACGAAGAATCAATTACCAAACCTGAATCTAAAGGGCAAAATCAATATAAACTTCAATTTAAACACTAATCACTTAGGATTGATGCTATGATACCATGAAGAAACCTGTAATATTCATATAAGATCCCCTCAAACCCTAGACTCTGTTGAGAGAGAAAATAAATAGGGAGTTCTATATACTAAATATAATGAATGCCACATTGATACAAAGCTAAGCAAACAGTTTATATACAACCACTAACTATTTACAATTATATCCCTAAGTACTAACTATATTACAAAATACCAGCTATCTATTTATTTACAATACTAAACATAAATTATACATATTCACACTCCTAACTCACCTCAATCAAATGACATAGCTACATGTAAGAATAAGACATTAACAGAAATGCTAAACTCTATGTTATTGATAGCTGACATGTCTTCTTGTTATTAGGGAGAAGCAACTTTGACTGCATGTCATATCCTGAATAGAGTGTCATATTCTAAGACAAACTCCATACCTTATGAATTATAACATAAGTATCCTTATAAATATGACACTCATAAGACTTGGGGTTGTATCGCTTATCTAAGAATATCATATCCTAAGAGACCTAAGGTAGGGCCTAGGACCAACACTTGTGTGTACCTAGGTAGTGCAGAGGGTAGTGTAGCTGATTAGTTTTTAGATCTATCTACAAATGTGATTATAAAATCTAAGGATGCAATATTATTTGAGTATAAATTTCTAATAGATCATGGATTGACATTGCCAAGCACTGTAGAAATTATTTCAGAACCTCCTATAGAAACTGTACCTAATTCCTTTAACACTCCACTCCTCATAATAATGAATCACTACCTTTAAGAGTATCTATAAGAGAAAGATTTCCCAAAATAGTTAGTGAGGATTTTGTCACTTACTATTTGGAAGGTGATCCATTTACTTATAAAGAAGCGATGAGATCTAGGGACTCATTATTATGGGCAGAAGCCATTGATGATGAAATGAGCTCTTTATTACAAAATCAAAATTGGTAATTAGTCAATTAGCTAAAAGGGGCTAAGGCTATATGTTGCAAGTGGATTTTGAAGAAGAAACTTAATCCTGACGGATCAATAGCACAATATAAAGCATGTTTAGTAGCTAAGGGATATACTCAAGTATATGGAATATATCGTTTTGATATATACTCTTCAGTCTGTCACTTGACTACGATAAAAATTATTCTTGTTTTGGCATCTATTAAGCATTATGTTGTATATCAAATGGATGTAAAGACAACTTTCCTTAATGGAGATCTAACAGAGGAAATATATATAAACCAATATGAAGGGTTTGTCATGAAAGGTTCTGAGAACAAAATTTATAAATTAAACAAATCTTTGTGTGGTCTAAAATAAACACCTAAATTATGACATCAAAAATTTGACAAGGTAGTAACGAGCTTAGGATTTAAATCCAGTTATTTTGATAAATGCCTTTACTTCCATTCTGTGTCAAATAAGGTTGCGATTATTCGCTTGTATGTGGATGACATGTTGATATACAGATCTTTCTGCAGTAAATGAAGTGAAAGATGAATTGGCTAAAGCCTTTAATATGTCAAATCTTGGTGTAGTAAACACTATTCTTAGAGTGAAAGTAAGTTTTACAGGGTAAGGTATCACCCTTAGCCAAGCTCATTACATTGAGGAACTACTTTCTACATGGGGAGACAGTGAGTGCAAAGTGGTTGAGACACCATATGATCCTACTAAACAACTGAGCACTAATGTGGGAGCTAGCGTGAATCAATTGGATTATTCCAAATTGATTGGTAGTGTCATGTGTGCAATTGACTTGCACTAGGCTAGACATAGTCTTTACAATTGGCATGCTATGTTGTTTCACTAGTAATTATGGTTAGGAGTATTGGAATACACTCAGGAGGCTGATGAGGTATCTTAAGGTTACTTTAAACTATGCTCTCTGTTATAGTGGCCATTCTCTTATTTTGGAAGATTTTTCTGATGCATCATGGTGCTCAAAATTAGGAGACAGTAAATATACTAGTGGTTATATTTTTATACTGGGTGGAGTAGCTATTGCATAGAAATCCAATAGACAGACTTATATTACTTTATCGTCTATGGAATCGGAACTATCTACTGTATCTTCAACAGAAGGAGAAGTAGAGTGGATAAGAGATATGATTTTAGATATTTCATTGACTTATTTAAAGATTAATTCTTTAAGTTTGTTCTGCGATAATCAAGCTACAGTTTTAGTAGTGAAAAACTTATTCTTTAATGGTAAGATGAGACATATTAGGCCGAAATATGTCATGTTGCATTATCTTATAGAACATGATATCATCACTTTGGTCGATGTACGATTGAAGGATAATATGGTAAATACTCTTACAAAGGGACTGAACAAAGATAAAATATTCAAAATTGTGAAGGAAATGAGGTTAAAGACCATATAGACAGGTCTTAACCTATATCTGTGTTATTTTGAATTTTCGAATCCCCCTTTGTTGACTAAGATAAGCACTTGATAATGTTTTGTTGATGTTTATAGTTGTTAATATATCATTCCATATTTGATGATATATCCTTTTGGGTAAGTTGTCTCATTCCACATATGATGAAATAATTTATCTCTATTTGGATGGTCTATTTAGAGGAGTTGTATCATTCCATATTTGATCATACAACTTAACTAAATTTGAATTTCACAGTTGCAACATTACACATAAAAACATGAAATGGTTCTTTTGGAAAAAAAAAGAAAAAACTATTTAGGTCTTGTTCTTATAAAGAAACTTGACGTTGATACTTATTGGTATTGACATTGACACATATTATTATTGACATTGATGTTTATTGATATTGATACTTATTAACATTAATATATGATTATTTTCAATTATTGTAGTATTGTGTTAAATTCTTTTAGATGAATTAGACACTTTAAATGGTTACACAAATAATTGGATTCATATGAAATTCATATTTAATAACTTATAGGAAATGACAAAAATAGAGGAGTAGATGTCAACTAGAATCCTGAAAAGGATAATCTACTTGATAGATAATTCTTCTATAGCTATGGAATGTAGGGGACCATTATATTTTCTTTCAGTTGAATAAATAGTTCACTTGTATGTGAAATTGCCCATTTTGATTGAGTTTAATTAATTTCTAAAACTCTGTTTTGGTTCACTTTTAAGTGAAACCTAATGATTCTGTTTGCTTGAGTTTATTTTATTTCTAAAACTCATAGTATACTTAAAGAATTCCTGTTTTTGAGTGATATGAATGATTCAATATTTTGATTTGAACATTACATTATCTATCTATTAGATTGTACTATATGTAAAACATAAGAGGAGATTGTTGGGTATTTAATAATAACCCTAAGTATATTTTAATATAAACCTAATAGATAATGAACTTTTGTAGTGGACCTTTATGGGTAAAACCTCATTAATTGATAAAACCTAATGTATCACTATATATATATTAGCTGGAAGTAGTATATTAGGATGTAATGTTTCGAGCAATTGCATGTTGTTTGATACAAACCCTGATTGCAAAAACCTTATAATATATCAAATCTTTTTCCATGTGCAAGGAAATCATGGTCCAAAATTTGGCCAAATGGCTCTGTTGATCTCTAGTTCCATCATAACCAACTAATTAAGTTAGGCACCTTAAAGCTCTTATCTACTCTCTCAGCCATGATCAGATTAGACTAGGCCATGACATCTATTAACTCCATGTCCGTCGATCTACATCCATCTCACACATTATCAGTGATTTCTTGCTGCCTCCCACATGGGACATTTCCTGGTAATTATGGTTTGGGGACTCACTTCTCTGAGGTTTTCCTAGCTCTAGGCATGTGATGGTACGGGTTATTAGAGCTGTACAAAAATTAATTAAACCGATCAATTCAAATTAATTCAATAAAATAATTATAATTTAGATTATTTTATGATTGGTTATAATTTTAAATTTTTTATAAATTGGTTTAGTTATAGTTTAAGAAACTAGGAATCTAATTAAACCAAATTGAATCAATAATATAATAAAACTACATCATTTTTTAGATATATATTCTAATATTGTTTAAAATATTTTTTCAAAAAGTTGGAGAGTTATCGGAGAGTTTTTTTTTTTTTTTAAATACTCTAATTAATAGTTTTCTAATTTATTTAAATTGACTATCCATTTATCTATGACTTTTTAAAATTTTTTTTTTATTTTTTAACCTAATTTTCATATTTTGGAGATTTTTTATGTTGTTATTTTGATTATTACTGATTTTTTTTTTTTATCATTATTGATTTTTTTAGGATATTTCATTCTAATTTTATTATTATTAATAATGCTATAAAATTTAAAGTACACAATTTTATTTTTATAGTATTAATAAAATTGATTGTTAATATGGTTTTATTTTAATATTTTTTAAATTTTATGATGTCTTCAATTTTTTATTTTATTTTATTTAGTACTTTTTTCAAATTGACCAAACCGAATATACAAACTAAATATAAATAATTTTAATTTGAATATTTATTATTATTATTTAATTTAATTAAGAGTTAAAGTATTTAAAAATTTATTTTATTGGTTTGATTAAAAATATTTGGAGGGTTTGGCGAATTTCCGGAGTCATGGTTGCAAATTCCTTAGTCATATTCATAATACCAGCAATGACAGCTACCTATGGGGCCTAGGGATCACCAGCTACCCTTGCTCCAGTTGAAGGATTTGGTGGGTCTTGAGGTGGGGTGAATGTGGTTTTGAGAAATTCGACCATGGTATGAGACACCATCTTGTTCCATTGTTAACGAGAAAACCTTTTTCTGGCAACCAGTAATTTAAAAAGGAACTCCACGCTCACCGCATCACTGTCATTAGAAGTAAAAAAAAAAAAAAAAAAAAAAATGGTTTCCTCCAAGTCTGTATTAATCAAATCTAACAAGATATTAGAGGTAGAAAGGGAATAGTAAAAGTGTTTGCTTGAGTTCCCCCGAGTTACTGATTAACAACATTTATAGATGTTTATATGGCAGTTAAATACGGATATTATGGGATTAAGCCTTTAGTTGCGAGATATTTGAGGGATTGTGGGGTTGTGGATCTTATGATTTGGTAACAGTGACGTTTATCTTGTTCGTCCATCCGGTAGAACTGTGATTATTTGACAAGTGAGGTTACACTGTTCTGATTTATTTTAGTCAAGTAACAGTACTCTATAAATATAATTTTATGAAATTTTAATATATAATTATACCAAATTATATCATCTGTAAATCGATCTATTTCAAATTAAAAAAAAAAAATGCCATGTTCCTTTTGTATGATTTATCTAGTTAGAATTTAACCAGTTACTAGAAATTTATTCAATTGTATTTTACATTTATATAAAAAGAAAGGAAAAAGAAAATTAAAGAGATTGCACAAGAAAAAATAACTTGCACACAACCAAGAAAAACTTGTGTATAACTTAAAACCATTGAAATTAACTTTCATACTCATTTTAAGCCCATTTAGCCATAAGAGACATGCCACCAGCACCGAGTAGAACTGCGATATAAGATTTAATTTGAAGCCTAATACTTCCTTGCAGCCTTGGACCCATAAAATCAGCAGAAAGAAGATCAACCAATGCCATGTAGATCAAAAGACCAGCTGATGATGCATTAAGTAATCCAACGGTAATCAAAGCAGTTGGACTATTTTCCTTGTATGTTTTGGACAATGCAATCCCAAGTGCTATTCCAAATGGTGTTGTTACTGAGAAGAAAAATGCCATCATCACCTTCTTCATAAGCTTGTATTCTGCCTGTTTTATCACTCATATATATTGTTATCTACCATCATACAAATAAAATTTTCATTTTTCACCTTATAATTTAACTAATATTTTATGGAGTTAACTCAATAAATTAAAATAAAAATTAATTTTTGAAAGAATCACTTGACTCATACTAAATTTTTTTAAAATAACTATTAAATTCACATTTTATCAATTGAATTGAGCTTTTAATTTTATATTATAGATATAGATTTCAACTAAAAGTTTTAAAAAAATATAAAATTGGTTTTCATTTACTTAGGTTGAATTGGTCAGACTAATAAAATGGATTTTATAATAGCAGCTCTTATGATAAATGATTTTCTATTTATGGGTTGAGAGTTGGTTTAATTAAATTATTTATTTATTTTTAAATTTCATTTTTGTTTACTTTAATTATTTATTTTATTATATTATATTTTACCTGGAGAATGCAACCACCAAGACCCATTCCTTCAAACATTTGATGGAAGCAAAGAGCAGCAATGAGACCTTTTATACTACAAGTGTTGTTGGAGGCTCCCATAGACAGACCTATTACTATTGAATGAACAATTATGCCCAATTCTAGTACCTGCATGTCCACCATTTATATTTTATTATTATTTATTTTTAAAATTAAAGGAAATAATTAATTTTCTAATATCAGTGATTGTAATATTTCTGTTTCCAAAAACATTTTTCTAAATTATTAAAAAAAATAATTACTAAATATAAGGAAGAATAAGTAATAAAGTCAAGAAAATCTAACCATGGCAATAACCCTGTAACGAAGCAGTTGTTGTCCATCACTTGCAGCTTTAGCTTCATGAAAGTGTCCATGGATATGTCCTGCATTAGTATTATTACCCAAACCCCTCTCTCTATCTTGTTGAACCTGCAAATCCTCTTCTGGGTTTAAAACACCAACAGTATTATTAACACATTTCTTACTATAAATACTAGTAGCCATAGAATCCACCATTAATGTAACTATAGCAGATAACATAGCCACAAAACCAGTAAAAGGAAACTTATGCCATGGATTTTCTTTCAAGCAACTAGACCATAACATATCGAAAGAATCAGGCAAAACGTGCATAAAACCAGTGGCAAGGATTATTCCAGCTGCAAATGCCTTGACAATTACGAATAGGTTTCTTTCTGGATTTAGAGCTGGAATTAAACGTGAAAAAAGAGGAGCACTTACACCTATCATGCTTGTTACTAAAATAGAAACAATGGCTATTATTTTTAGAGGTAAAGCTTTTTCTTTGTCGTTGCAATTGTTGTTTATTTCTGTGTTGCATTCGTCGGATTGGGATAGAGATTTTGGTGTGAAGATGGAAAGGATTATGAAGATTATGGAGAAGAACTTTAGAGTAGTAATGGAAGTAGCCATTGACTCTTCACTATTCAGTTAGTTTCTTTGGTAAGTACTGTGGATTGTGGCCTAAGGGCAAGATGTATAGTTATGTTTATGTGAAGGATACCAGGTTCTGTAGTTACATTTATATAGAAAGGACAACCGGGTGGAACAAGGGGGTTAATTAAATTAGGTAAAATGAGTTTTTTTTTTTTCTTTTTTTTCTTTTATTTTTGTATAAATTTGGTAACAGAGATTCAAATTTAAAACTTTTTAACTCAAAAATCGACTCAAGTACCACTTAGATAAAATAAATTTAATTACTTCTCTAGTATAATTGATGTATTTTTATATTCAATATTTTAAAAGTAATTTCTAAATAAATAAATAAATTGAAAAATTATATTTTCTAAACTCATGAAAAAAAAAATTTAGTCTAAAAAATTGCATAGATATGTATCTCATATAGTGAGACATAATCTAACAATAAGTATATATTCTCTAATTAATAAATTTAAAATCGATTATTTATTTAATATTAAAAAAAATATTAATATGTATCCGTGAGAAAAAAAAAAAAAAAAAGATATTACAATTGTTGTTTGTTTCTCAAAATAATCATTAAATTAGATTCATATATATGGTAATATATTGCAAAACTCCTCTTCATATTACTATTACGAATATAATAATTTATATGTCAATTAAATTTTAACTATGAATTAGGATAAATTTTGTTAATTCATATCCATGAACACTTCAATGAGCCGAAATAGTAAATCATGAACAAAATTACATTGGATAGGCTACTTTGAATAGAAAAAAATGTAATTGGAAATTTTTTTGTTAACTTAGTTTGATTTAGGACTTCCTTATTAATTGAACTCCATAATTAACGAGTCAAATTAGAATTGTAGAAGTTCCTTTGTCAATTCCAAATTAATTAACATTAAATTCAAATTAGTTAGATCAATTAATTAATTGTAAGATATTGTTTTATGCTTCAAGGATTATATAAATTGTGGCAGTGTAAAGAATAATGTTCAGATCACAACTTATTCCACAACCATATATGAAAACATAATTTATGCCAAATGGTAAATTAAATATTGTTTGACTTTTGATGATAGTAGCTGTACTTATTGAGCAATTATTTATTGTAATATTGTAATGTTATTTCAAATAGGACGAAGTTGGATGAAAATTAGTGAAACAAACATGAATCTTAGTTGCTATGAATAATCTTATCTGTTTCAACTTTCAAGAACGAGTTAATTATTAAATATTTTCAGTTAAATTGAAAACATTAAACTCATCTCCAAATGATGTCGATATGAACGATTCTTAATTTTATACACTATCACTTAATTTTTTTTTAGAAAGTCTCTATCAGAAGATAATCGTAAAATGTAAGTAAAAAATAAAATTTTAAGATAACTTAATGGAAACGTTGATAATTAAGCTCTTTTAATTTACTTTAGATAAATAAAAGTTTATAAGAAAGCTCTTATAGTTGTTCTTTAATTTGAAATTTCTTTTTTTTTTTTTAATGTAATTTTAATGGACTATAGTGTTTTTTTTTTCAAATAGAAAAAAAAAGGAAATTGTAAAGAAAAGAAAAGATTTTATTTTCAAAAAGGTATTAAAGAGAAATGTAAAATAGAAGTATATATTTAATGTTGATTACTGTAAACTATTATATATATATAAATTTAACTATTATTAGAGTTAAAATTTAAGATGTGACAATTTTGCAAAAATTTCACGATTATTCTACATATTTTAAAAAGTAAAGATATAGTAACTGATTTAAGCATTGAAAGATCCCATATTATCCATAAATTTGGCGCTTTAATGTTTATTTTCTCTCCCTTTTTTTTATGCATCCCACATACCAATAACAAAATAACCATCTCCCAATTACTCAAGTCCAACATCTCCAGTTCCAAGTTATGGTGACAGATGGCCTCAAGAACCTAGACCAGCCAAAAAATTCATCTGAAATTGGTGTCGTCCATGGGAACGATGTCTATATAAGAAAAAAAAAAGTGCATCTATATCCACGAGACCACATATTCCTAACTCAACTCGAATGGGTGGAGTTAGTAAGAAGAACAAGGGAGAGCAAGCATTTGCTAGGGAATGACTCCTTGAAAGCAGGTCTTAAATAGCCTAAGTACCCTAAAAATCTCTACCCTCTTTGACCCTTTAGCCATAGTTCCCAACTATTTCATGCATGTCAAAGAGGAAGAGGCCCAAGAATGGAGGCAAATAACCCATGCCAAGACCAAAATAGCAGGACCTAGGAACACCACAAATTCAGAGGTCACCAATGTGCTATTGGTAGCAAAGGCTCAGCATAATCAAGTCCTCATCTTTCTGGAAAGGGGACAATAAGCTAGAGAATCCCATAAATACTCATCAGATGTGGTTCTTTAAGCTAAGAAAGCATGATGCAATATGCATAAAAACCTAGTAAATTTCAGGCAAAAGTTTGCAAGGTATTAAGACCTCCTTATGGAGCACCATAAGATCCAGTCCTGACAAGGTGAAAGACTATAAGTTACAAAGATCTCTAGTTGAAAAATCAAATAAGACCTAGATAAGTGAAAATGTCTTATTAGAGACACAATAAGACCTAGTGTGCTTTTGGAGAAAGTCCTCTTTCAAGACACAATAAGACCTCCACACAAGGCTCCATTCCTTTAAAGAGGCACAAAGACCTCTATGTGAGGCACCTAAAAGACCTCTGATGAGGCACTTACAGTCTCCTAAAGGATAGGAAAGTTTTCCAAGCGTGGCTTTCTATGACCTTCTAAGAAGAAAACTCAAAGACCTCTTTATGACATAACTCAAAAGATCTCTCTATGAGGCACCAAGAAAACCTTTGATGAGGCACATAAAGTCTACTTAAAGGGTAGGATAAGACCTCCAAGAGCGCTCTATAAGACCTTATAGAAAGCAACTAAAGGCCTTTCTCACAAGGCTTAATAAGGCCTCTAAATGAGGCTCTATATGACCTTTCAAGAGGCATAATAAAGACCTCTATGCAAAGCAAAAACCTCTATACGAGGTAACCTAATAAGACCTTCGAGCGAGGCAAGGCAATATTATTCTTACAAACTAAGATCTTTGTGTGAGGCAAACTCCTTTATTGGACAACCAAGTAAGACCTTATAGGGAGGTAAGTATAATGCCCTTTCCACAAATTAAGACCTCCTGACAATGCATGCGGTAAGACCTCTATGCGAGGTAAAAATCTTAGACCAGCCCGGATTTTAAGACCTCATAGGGATGTGGTGTCATAAAACCTCCAGCAAAAAGGAGGCAATCTTTTGTGTGGACAAACTGACTTTCTATGATGCAAAAATCAAAGCCTAGATGATCCAGACATGTTAATAAAAGCAAGACCTGTAAGAATAATGGCACTATAAAGACCCAATCAGGTGAAGTCAATAAGGAGTTGAAGGGAATATACAAAGAAAGAAGTAAGCAAGACCTAGACTAGACAGTGACAATAAGATCTTGGAGGCCCATACATAACATACAAGACCTAAATAAGCGAGGCAAACTCAAAGAGCCTTTAAAGGAACACACAACCTAGCATGAAATCAAGCATGAACCCAATCAAAGACCTAGACGAACGAGGCAAACATGGAAAGCCTCTAAGGGCCCACACAATGCAGTATGCAATCACTCATGCAATTAGTCCAAGACCTTCGAGGCATATAATTTACTAACTAGATATAGTAACAAGAAAAGTCTAGCTCAACACAATGGCGTAACCTATACAAGTCAGAAGCAGGCACAAAAAGAATAAGTTAACCAAAGAAAGAGCATTTGTACAAGACTAATGTCACAACCCACACTATAGGGCTGTGACGGTCATAGGGCACGGGAATAATTCACATACCAGTACCACGAAGAACCCAAATTACATGCTTTCATTTCATTTAAATCATTTTTATGACATATATATATATATATATATATATATATATATATATATATTTTAAACACTTTAGGTTTTACAGAAAATAGGACAGAATCTCCTCTTTAATATTAACATTTGCCCAAATAGAAAACATAACAAAACACTTCTAATATCAACATCAAAACCCAATTCAACCTCTAGTACACAACTCACATCAATTTATACCTATGTCAATTCAAAATGAATAGTTTTCATCAACTCACATAATGGTTTCATACATTACTGATCATGTGGCAATTCCCTATAATATCATTTATACATGTGCTACTATTATGTGAGCTTACCATAGCAGTTATACCCCTGTGGCAAAAGATATATACATATATGCATTTATCCACATATATTATAACATACAAACACATCACAACATATAAATATCTATTTACATATTCACAATCATACTCAAAATATTTAAATACACAA
>CANXYC011832249.1:0-21817 GCA_948193065.1 Aleurites moluccanus
ATATTTATATGAATATGTATACGGGTATTTGTATTACTATTTATTTGTTATATTATATGGATATCTATATTGATATGTATACAGATACTTGCTTTATTATCTATTTACTATCTTACATTGATTCTACAAGCCACATTTGAATGATCGTTGTTTCATGATCATTTACTGCATTTTTATACATTTGGATTCACTGAGTATTTTTATACTCACCCCCTTCAGTGGTTATTATTTTCAGGTTTGCAGTAAGGCACGCATTCCATTGGCATCCCCTACTCCTGCCTTGGAATAGTACTAGCTGATCATGTAAGAACTCAAGTTCCAAAAGTATATGTAAATAATTATACAGTATAGAGATTCCATGGTACTGTAAATTAAAGAGTAGCATACATATATGTTTGTGCTTGCATCTTTATAGTTTCACATAAGAATTATAATATAGATATATTTGATATGATATATATGGATATTGCTTGATATGCAGATATGATTATATTGAGTTGATATTGGAGATCCAGAGGGATCCTTGAATTGAGAATAAAGGTTGAAGTATCTAGTAGAAGTGTTTATTTGTGTGTTTTTCATTTGGGCATACTCCTTATACAAAGGAGATGCTACCCAGATTTTTATGAAATTGTCAAGCCATATTAAGCTTGTTATTGAATTGCATGCCATATAGTACAGTTATTTGGGTTCTTCATGGTACTGGTAGCATAAGCATCACCCGTACATTAGGACCGTCGCGGCTCCTAAGTTGGGTCGTGACAATACCATAGGCTAGTACATGACTGTCGTACTTCTTCTAGGCCAGATCAGCTATGTTCTTATCAATAGGGACTCTATCTATCTGTACATCATTTATACTAATGATTTCCCTGATCAAGTGGTAACGTCACATTACATGTTTAGATCTTTGATGAGACCGTGGCTCCTTTGATAGTGCAATGGCTCCATTGTTATCATAATACAATGTTATTGGATCAATAATGCTAGGAACCACATCAAGTTCTATAATGAATTTCTTGATCCATACGGCTTCCTTTGCCACCTCTGAGGCTGCAATATACTTAGCTTCGGTAGTAAAATCAGCAATTGTTTCTTACTTCGCACTCCTCCAACTTACAGCACTACCGTTTAAAATGAAAATAAATCTAGATTATGATTTACAATCATCTTTATCGATTTGGAAATTGGCATCAGTATACTCATTTACCTTAAGTTCTCATTCTCCATAGACCAAGAACACATCTTTTATTCTTCTCAAGTACTTAAGAATGTTCTTGATTGCAATTCAGTAACCATCACCTAGATTGAACTGATATCTGCTCGTGACACTTAAAGCATATGATACATCAAGCCTAGTACATAGAATAATATACATGATAGATCCTATTGTTGAAGCATATGGAATCTTACTCATTCTCTCTCTTTCCTCTTATGTCTTTGGATACATTTTCTTAGTAAGAGATATGTCATGGGTCATTGATATGAACCCCTTTTTAGATGACTCCATGTTAAACCTTTTTAGCACTTTATCTATGTATGTACCTTGCGAAAGACCTAACTACCTTTTAAATCTATCTCTATAGATTCTAATTCCTAGAACATAGGTTGTATCGCTAAGGTCTTTCATGGAAAAGTTCTTAGATAACCAAATCTTAACTCCTTGTAATACTAGAATATCATTTCATATTATTAATATGTCATCTATATATAATACTAGGAAAACCACTGCACTCCCACTAACCTTATTGAAGACACAAGGTTCATCCTCATTTTGTGAAAAACCAAACTTTTTTATTGCTTCATTAAATCGGATGTTCCAACTCCTAGAAGCTTGTTTTAATCCATAAATGGATCTTTACAGCTTGCATACCTTATTGCCATCATTAGATGTGAAACCCTCAGGTTGTGTCATGTACACATCCTCAGTTAGATTTCCATTTAGGAAAGCTATTTTCACATCCATTTGCCAAATCTCATAATCATAATGAGCTGCAATGGCTAGGAGTATTCTGATGGATTTAAATATAGCTATAGGAGAAAAGGTTTCTTGATAATTAATTCCTTGTCATTGATGATATCTTACCCTCCATGTTAGTTTTTCTTCTTAAAGACTCATTTGCACCCAATGGGTTTTATCCCTTCAGGTGGATCGACCAAAGTCCACACTTTGTTACCATACATGGATTCCATCTCTGATTTCATGTCTTTAAGCCATTTATCAGATTTTGAACTATTCAGAGCTATTTTGTAGGTAGAGGGTTCTTCATCATTCTCAATTATTAGAACTTCATTATGTTCATCTAAGAGATATCTATATCTCTCTGGAACCTGACGAACTCTCTTAGACCTACAAAGTTCTTGTGTCTCAAGAGGTATAACCATTACTTCATCTGTATGAATAATAGGTTCGGGCTCAATCAGTTGATTTATGTCTAATTGTGGTTCTTGAACTTCCCGAAGCTCAATTCTACTCCCACTGTCCTCTTTTAGAAGAAACTCCTTTTCTAAAAAGATAGCATGCTTCGAAATGAATACTTTCTATTTTGAAAGATGGTAGAAATAATATCCAACAGTTTTTTTGGATATCCCACAAATAAACATCTATCAGACTTAGCATCCAGCTTATCTAATAATGTTCGTTTCACATAAGCAGGACAACATCAAACTTTTATGAATGAATATGAGGGTTTCATGTTATGTCATATCTCATATGATGTAACTTCAACTGATTTAGATGGGACTCTATTTAAAACATAAACAACAGTCTCAAATGTGTATCCCTAAAAGGATTTAGAATGATCTACAAAACTCATCATGGACCTAACCATATCTAATAAGGTTTGGTTCCTCCTCTCAGATACTCCATTGTGTTGTGGTGTATATGGAGGTTTCCATTGAGATAATATCCCATTATCTTTTAGATAACTTTGGAACTCTTGATTTGAGTATTCACCACCTCGATCCGATCTAAGTATTTTAATACTTTTGCCAAGTTATTTCTCTACTTCATTCTTAAACTCTTTGAACTTTTCAAAAGCTTCATAATTGTACTTCATACGGTACAAATACCCATATTCTGAATGATTAAAAATAAAGGTGATCAAGTAAGAATATCCACCTCTAGCATGTATTGACATTGGACCACATACACCACTATGTATTAAATCCAATAGTCTAACAACTCGCTTACATTTTCCTGTAAAAGGTAGCTTAGTCATCATGCCTAATAAACATGATTTGCATGTGTCATGTGATTCATAATCAAATGTCCCTAAGTCACCAGACTTGTGTAACTTAGTCATGCGTTTCTCGTTTATATGGCCAAATCGACAATTCCAAAGATAAGATGTTTTAAAGTTATCTAATTTTGGTCATTTTGAATTGATATTATAGATAGGACTTTCTATTTCCAAAATATAAATCACACCAAAGATAGAACATATACTATAAGCAATATTATTTAAATAAATGGTGCAACAACCTTCTTTTATTACAAAATAATATCCCTCACTGTCTAAAACTGAGACAAAGATAATGTTCTTATTTAAAATTGATACATAAAAATAATTATTAAGTACTAATATTAAACCACTTGGCAAAGATAAATGAAATGTTCCTACAACTAGTGCAATAACCTTTGCTCCATTCCCAACTCGTATGTCCATCTTGCCCTTTTCAAGCCTTTATACTATTCTTTAGTGTCTGCATATCATTACATATGTGAGCACCACATCCGATATCCAATACCCAAGTTGTGTTAGAAACAATATTAATATCAATTACAAAAATAAATGAAGTATAAGCATTTAATGCCTTCTTCTTCTTTAAGGACTCCAACTAGTCTTTGCAATTCCTCTTCTAATGTCCATCCCTTCCGCAGTGAAAGCAAGTCTCTTTGTTGGAAATCTTACTTACAGCAGGTGCTTTACCTTTGGAAACTCCACCTTTAGGTTTTAAGGATTTCTTCGCCTTCTTATTCTTCTTCTTCTTAAGAGAAGATTTAGAAGACTTGACAACCATCACAGTCTTCTCTTTCTTAATAGATGGCTCAGCTGTCTTAAGCATGTTAATCAGCTCAGGGATAATGGAATCGATCTTGTTCATCTGATAATTTATCACGAATTGTCAATAACTATCAAGCAAACTCTACATAATTAAGTCAATACTTAACTCATGATCCATTAGAAATACCAATAATGCTAACCTTTCTATAAATCCATTCATTTTGAGTGCATGTGCAATTGCAGATGAGCCTTTCCACCATCTTGGTTCTAAAGAGTTACTTAGATATCTCATATCACTCAACTCTAGCATGTTCCCCAAACAGTTCCCTCAGATGGAATATTATAGTGTTGGCATCCATGGCCTCATGTTGCTTATGTAGCTCAACAGACATACCGGATAACATAATGTAACTAACAAGACTATCATCGTCTTTATGCTTCTGGTATGCATCCATAACATCATATGGTGCATCTTCAACATGTCACGACCCAACCTGGGAGCCGCGACGGTCCTAAGGTATGGATGTTGCCTAAGCTACCAGTACCATGAAGAACCCAATTAACCATATGATATGGCAAAGAATACATTTAATCAGGTTAAATAGCTTAATAATACTGCTGAAATTTTGACAGCATCTCCTCTATAATATGAATCTGCCTAGCTGTAAAACAAGTAATAAACACTTCCAATATATCTTTATCATCAATACTCATATCAACCTCCAATATCAACTCAATATATATTTGTATATCAAACTGTATCCATCCATAGCATAATTTATATGCAATACTGATATAAACATAGCACACACGTATATGTCCCTATTTAAGTTACAGTACCATGGAATCTCTATTACTATACAAATATTTACATATACTTTTGAGACCCATGTATTATATGTATAAGTAGTGAAATTCCAAGGCGAGGGTAGAAGGTGCCAATGGAATTCGAGCCTCACTACAGACCTGAAAATCATAAACCACTAAGGGGCTGAGTATAAAAATACTCAGTGAATCCATATGTATAAAAATGCAGTAGATGTTTATAATATCATGGTTGCTCATATATGGCTTGTAGAATCAATATAAGATAACAAGTAAAGGGTGAAACAAATATCCATATAAGTATCCATATCAGTATCTATATAAATATCCATATAAGTATCCATATCAATATCTATATAAATATCCATATAAGTATCTAGTGTACGAGTCAACGCACATATGATATAACAGGATTGGGTCCAGTGAAAAGTGCAATCGCACTATCTGTAATTATGTACTCCAACACTATCATAAAGTGCTTAAACCACTTTACGTAAGGGAGATCAGCCCTTACGACTAGAGAATACAACGTCCCTCCCTAGCAAGGGTCCCATAAACACCAGTGTGCACTCAGTCGATGGAATTATCCGCTACACCATCGAGGTAGCCCTGTTATAATATCATATAGGTGTGTCTCCATATAACAGTAAATATAGCATAAATAGAACTCATATAGCTATAAAATAATCATATATATATCCATAATGAATATTAGAACAAGTTTGGCTTAAGTCAAAAAAATGTCGGCGGGGCCCAATTGCTCTGCCGCAACTGACACTCGCCGTTACGAGTCCTTTTTGGGATTTTTGAGTAGTTTCTGGTTAACTAAGTTACCAAAAGATTTAGATGGACCATGAGATACCATTTTAAAGCTTAGGACAAAACTAGAAGATTGGGCCAAGTGGTGGCTCAAGTGGCTTTTCAGGTTCTATTTTATAGACAGACAAAGTTTAGGTCATTTTAGGTCTTTTTGGTGGGCTTATTTATGGGTCAAAATGTACTGTATGTACTGTAAGGTAGCAAATGCTGGTTTATCAGTCCAAATGATATTTCATATGATATATGATGGAAATCATGCATGATTATACATGTAGACTCACCTTTTATGCAATTAGTCCACTTTATCCTCCAATCCACTGTTGGTAGCCCTAATTGGCCCGTCGTCCGACACTCCGAGCTGGAGTACTCGACGGTTCACCTATTTCTATATTTAATACTTCGGTAAGATGTAAAAACATCACAAAGCACATTATTCACAATAACAGACAATAAGTATACTCAATATGCACTATAAACCTCACTTTACACAATTCACCCTTTTTCCAATCCTTCATGCATTAAACACATTCTATCACCATATTTGACTTACATTTTACATATTCATCACTATTAAGCCATATTAATAACTCATATATACTTAGCTCAATTTTCCATATCAAACATACACCATATTTCAAGTTTACCTTCTAAGTACTTATATCAAATATCTTTTACATATCTAAACTTATGCATTTCCATTACTTACACCATTAAACCATATTCAAACTTTACCTTTCTAATTACTTCATTCTAACATATTAAACTTATAAACTCAACATGGTTTAACCTAAATGGAATTCATTCCATTTTTCAACACCAATCATTCATATAACATAAATATACACCAATTATATAATATTTATCTATTTAAACCTATTAAACATCAAAGTACAAATCATTATTCCAAATTTCATCATTTCGGGCAAGATGAAAATCCATTCAAATGGATTTCTTTCCATCAAATAATCATTAATTCATTATATTCACATCAAATACATAACATTCCATCATTTAAACCTATAAAGCATCAAACATCAAACCATTATTTAAGCATCATATGATTTGGCCAATATGGTTCTTCCACCAAATGGATTTGTTTCCAACAAATGTCCACTAATTTTTATCAAAAACATCAAATACAACTCATTCAAACAAAGATTCCATCAAAAACACACTTTTAATTCATACCTTTTCCTATTAGGGTTTCCTTCCAACTTTTTGAATTCCTTCCAACCTAAACACATTTTTGTTACTAATTAACATCAAAAAACATCTTAAGAACATAATTAAACCAAAAGAATTCCAAAATCACTTACTTTTCTAATAGTTCTTCCAAAACTTCAAAACTTTGATTTTTCAACTTTTCTTGGTTTTTCTTTGAATCTATGGATATATTTGTGTTTAGAATGATGGAATTAACAAGTTTAATTCAAGAAATGAAAGAAAACAACAAGCTTTGCTGCTCATCCATAGTGGTCGAAACTTTGGAGCAAAAAAGAGAAAAGTTTGGTTGGTGATTTTGGCTAAGAATGGTGAAGGGGTGGTAAAAATCCAACTAAAAATCAAATGGCATAATCCTATACATTGAGCTTATGGTAAAAATTGTGAAACCTAGCTTACTAACTATTCAATTCTTCATCTTTTCATCTAATGGTTTGATTTAGGTTAGCCTAAAGTGATACCATAGGCTTGCATACATCAAATAAGTTCATAATTCAAAGGAAAAGACTAAACTACCCCTAGTTCAAATTTGATCTTTATCCGAGCAGCTTTGCCTGGAATTATTTTCTACCGGCTTTAACTTTCCAACAATAATTCATTTACTCATTAAACCACTATTTTCCTGTCCTGATATTCCTTTTTACCATCAAATATGATGTTAATTTCCATAAAAGCTCAAGGGGTGTGAAATGACCATTTTGCCCCCAGTTCATCAAAAACTCAAATTTACTCGATTTCTTCCTAACAGCTTTTAAACCCCCTCTATTCATTCAAACACATCATATAGCATGCATATCAATCAAATTCATGCATAAACACATAAAAATTCACAAGTTTCAAGTCAAGCAAAAATTCCCCCTAGGTTACCCTTTATGGTTCAGATTATAGGTTTAGCTGAGGTGTTACATAACAGGAGGCGCAAGAATTGGAGTCTTAAGGACAAAGTCTATCTTTTTAGATTTGAGAATAATTCTCACACTTCGAAACCAGTCATTGAAATTTGTTCCAGTCAATTTGTTGTTATCAAGTATGGAACTTAATTGCATATGGATAGTCATGATTTTAGCAACCTATATTTAAAATAGACAATTAGTATAGTGAATGCATGATATTTAGGTCTTTAAATTGCGTGCATTACTCCTACTATTTTATTGTGAATCCACAACCCTCACTATAAACCCGAGGAGAACCTATATGGAAATCCTTCCTAGTAGGTAAGTATCTATCATCATTAAAATAACCTTTAGTGATTCAACAAATCATTCTAAATCAAAATAGTAGATATCTCATATTTTTTATATCTTATATGATTACTTATTCATTTAGTTATTAACTCTTAATACATATGTACATCATATGCATATAGCACCAAACATGTCTCAAATCATTATTAGCCTTTAGTGACTCAACAAGCCAATAATATTTATTAAGGCCCACCTATTTAATCAGAAAATACTATTTTCATGGATTGAACATATTTTATAAAATGGTTCGGCTTGAGTGACTTAACAACCCACCACTTGGAAAAACTCTAGTTCATTCCATATTGCACAGAAGAGTTAGCCTTAATATTAAATTAAGAGGGATTTCTTTCTTTTAATCATCTCATCAATTTAACCCTAGCATGCATATACTATCTGCATTCATCATCAAGATATATATATATATATATATATATATATATATATATATATGATAATCAAATTACATGGTCATGATTATTGATATATCTACATTGACTTTTCGAGCCATAAAAAGTCATAGATCAAATCTAGATGGATGCATAAGATTACAACTTAAAGCTAAAAATTGAAATAATTTTTATAATAATTTTTATCTTCAAGTCTTCAAGGTACTTCTTCAAGTCTCCTTTGATCTCCTTTTGGTCATTATGGGTCTCCGTCTTGAATCTTTTCTAAGTCCTATGTAAACTACTTTACACCTTTTTATAAATAAAAGCTTTAATACTAACTATTATAATCACTCAAAAGGCAACTAGGGTGTGCGGTCCCAAATTAATCATATGCATGAACAATCATATTGGTCTATAGTCCATAACCATACCATCATGCCTAACATACACTCTTAGGTTATTTCTAAAATCACTTTAAAGAATTCAATGCAAAAATAATTTCCGCATTCTTTCCGCGGCTTTATCTTTTCGGTTTGAATTCGGCTTATTGAATTGATTTTAAATAAATTTTAAATTTATTTTTAAAAGTTCAGAAATTAATTTAAATAATTTTATAATTATTAAAATAAAATAAATAAAATTATTATTTTAATTAATTTAAATTTTGCAAGTATTTAATGTTGCAATTTCGCTAGTTTTCTCGTATCGGCTAAACTTTAATTATTAAAGGTTTCTAATCAGGTATAGGACTTTTAACAATCATAAAACTATTTATAAATATTTTAAATTTATAAAATAAATTAAAAATCAGTTCTGAACCTTTCCTTTTAATCAATTTAAAAGATTTTATAAAAATACTTTTATACGCGTAACTAATAAAATAATTTTGTAAGTTTCATATAAAAATTAATTTTGTAAAATACATTCTGAAGTTCCAGCAATTAAATTACCATTTAATTAATAATGATTAATAATTAATTAATTAAATTAATTTAAATTAAAATACCTTAAGTCCTTCACTTTTAAAGAAAAAGAAATCCTAATCTAATTAGAACTTGTAATTCTAGTTGACTAGGTTTAGGAAATTTGTTTAAATCTAATCCAAACGAACTCCAAAATGAGTAAAATCAAAGCCTATGAATTCCTAACTCATTAAGGATTATTATCAAATAATATTCATTTATGTTCATCATCAAATTCAGAATAGTAATGGTTGTCTAATAAGCAGATATTTTCAATAAAATAGAAAACTGCACAAGTTTTATAATTCTGCTGTAAACTATTTCAAACGAAATTCAAATTGTATCAAACAAAAGCTCTTCATCATATGATTGATCCAAGAATATAATCAAATTATTTTCATGGATGTTCATGATACAAAATTGGGTAGTATGAATACCGATTTTTTACACCCTTCGGACTTGTGTCAAGTCGAACGGCATTTACCGAAATCAAACACATCGACCTACGGACTCAAAAAACATCAGAAATGGGCTCGGACCCATGCTGCTGCCCCAAAGGGAGGCACTGCCACCCTCCTTGGGGGTGGTGCCGCCAAGGCTTGGGCGGTGCCACCCTAAGTCTTGGGCGGTGTCGCCACCCCCTTGGGCAGCACCGCCCTCCCTTTAAGGCGACAGCCCTGTGTGCCAATAAGGTTGCCGCCCTCATTTATTACTTTTGCTACCCTCTTTAAGCTGCGGCATCACCATCCCCTCCGGCAACATTTTCCCGTCATACCCGATGCAACTTTCCTTTTTTAGGTTTTTTTCACCAAATCCCACATCAGGAAATGATAAAATTTGACCCCCAGCTCTCTATTATAAATAGAAAGATCCTCCCACTTGGCTAAACACATCGAAAACACATAAAAAATCATCTAGTTCGAGTTTTTACTAGTTGATCTCACTCTCTTCTCCCTTATATATCAATTTTTCTTATATCTTTAAGATCATTTTTTTAGTTCAAAAGGGGCTTTTTATGGAGTGTGGAGCCCAAAGTTTGTTTAACATAAAGTCACTATGTCTGTTTGTTTTCTTATCTTTTGAATTGTCAAGTAAAAGCTAGTTCGATTGTTCCCCCGTTCTTCGATCAATTCAAGGTGGAACTCCGATCTGGAAAAGCACTCCATTCGCCGCCTCCCCAAACACCAGGGCAAAAGGTATCAACCCATAAACTTCCTATTTTCTTATTTTGATAGAGCATCAAAATAAACTCCTCTCTTTAGTTTGATAGAGAATCAAAATAAAGAAACAAATTATGATAAATTGGGTATAAAATCAACCCCATTCACAATAAGGAAGAACTGCGTGGGTTTTGATTCCCATTCAATGAGATACACAGGTAAGCTGTATAAAAGCTTCAAATCCAAAAATGTTAAAAAAAAATCATCTTTTTCCTTTTATTTTGTTTATTTGATTCTTATTTTGTTTATTGGATGTATTTTTCTTTATTTTAGCTTAGACCTTTAGGGAATATGTGATCAACCTAGAACCCGTAAGGACTAGAGTTGATATCCCCTATTTTGGATTTTGAATTGTAATAATTACTCTATTGCTCTCTTTTATTGCTTTATTTCTTTATGTATTCATCTTATATGTCATTTCATTTATATATGTCATTCTTTAAATTGTTCATCAAAAAAATGTTTTAAATCAAAGTTAAAATTAGAAGCCAAGCTCAACCAAAAATCTAGTCCCCGAATCCTTTTTGGTTTCAAAGACTAGTGCACTTTTTTCCTTTGGGATAAAATTGGAATCAAAATGGATTTTTACCTTAAATTTTCCCAACAAAAATAACTTAATGTGGCGACTTCAAAATTCAAGATCATTTTCAAATAAAAGGCGCTAGGGTTGTCTCAATCAGTAAGAAATCATCCCAAAATAAGCATTCTCGATTCCATTCAGTTGGACAGGACACGGTGCTCGGGCAAGGCCTCATAGCTGGTGACTCCACTGGGGACAACTATTTCAAAAGTTAAAAAGGACTACTAATTGGTTGAAAATTGTTTTCCAAAAAATGACTTTTTACTTGGCTTTTAGTTTAACTTTGATTTTCATGCATCACTACATAATCAATTACGAAATTCAACCTTTGGATAGTGAGTAGCATTTATCCGACCACTCTTTTTGAGTATGTTTGGAGATAGCAAAAGCATCCACCCCGCGACGAATCTTCAATCCTTTTGGAGTGTAACGAGCAGTAGTATTGTTGGACCCATGCGAAACTTATTGTTTAACATGTGGTTGGGTATATCACTGCTTTAATGTGATGGGTACCCTTAAACCAAACCACCTAGCTTTCATATAATGAACATTAAACCTTGGACCTTAGGGCCCATAAACTATAATAATATTAAACTGTCATCATGAACCATTTTTCTTCATACACAAGCATACATGCATAAACATGCATTCATACATTTGTGGACTAAGAACTAATGAGTCAACGGTCAACCCAAAGCCCAAAAACTTTTAACCCGTTAAACCATACACAAACTTTCAAGCGTTACGCAGATGATCTGATCCAATGTTTCTTTTCAAAGGTATAAATGGAAACCATAGCACCCGGCATGGATGCCATAGAGACCCTTCTAGCCACTTTGCTCAAAAAGTAAGAGGATAACTTTCGTGTTGCCTTGGACCGTGCCCTTGATATACAACGCCAATCCATATTTACTGAGGTAAAGACAATGATGGGCCAAGGAATAAGTGCCCCCCAAACCGATGCTCCTATTGCATCTACATCCCTTCTACCAAATCCCATTATTGATCTAACAAATAATAGGAAAGCTCAAAAGTTGTCATTCCCACACAAGCTATTGATTTGAATGGTCGCACTACTCCATCCTCCTCCCCGAATCTTTTTCATGGAGGAGAATACTCTAATTCTACCGAAACTAGGAAGTTGATAAAAAATTTTGAAGTTATGGAAAGGCTTCTAAAGAACATTAAGAAGCATGAGGATATCATTGATGTTGATGCTCTTACTCTTTTCCCAAATGCTAGGTTTCCTTCAAAATTCAAAATGCCTAACATGGACAAATTCGATGGCACCACTTATCCAAAGACACATTTGAAGATGTATGTGGGAGCTATGAACCCATTGGGGGTAGACAATGAGCTCCTTGCTCAATTGTTCCAACAGTCACTCACAGGTGTTACAATGAGATGGTTTGTTGACTTGGACACCAATTTTAAGAAAACTTGGTATGATATTTGTAATGCCTTTGTCAAGCAATATCATTACAATATTGAGGTAGACATCATTATAAGGGATTTAAAGACCACCAAGCAACAACAAAGGGAGTCTTTCTCCATTTTCCTCACAAGATGGAGGGCAAAAGCAGCCCAAATGATGAACAAGCCCACAGAGCAGAAGCATATTGACATTATCATTAAGAACCTTCTTCCAAGCTATCAGTCTTATCTTCAGACCCAGTATTTGTCGGATTTCAAAGCCCTAATTGCCACTGCTTCAAAGATAGAGGATTTGATCCAAAGTGAGCAAATCAAAGAAGAATCATCTAGCTCAAGGTATAGAAAGAACACTCACTATTCCTACAATGCTCCCTCCAATTAGAAAGGCGGGGAAGTTGCAGCCATCTCTAACCATCCTCCTATGAGACTTGAGAGAAGGTCCTTCACTGATTTGGGTATGCCATTGGTTATGGTATACAAAAAGGCTTTGGAATCAAATCTACTCAAGCGTCTAAAACCTAGGGCACCCCCGAACCCCTTACCCAAGAGTTGGAATATGAATGAATATTATGAGTATCATCAAGGTACAGGACACAAAACAGGCATGTGCAAGACCTAGAGGCATAAGATTCAAGACTTGGTGGATAGTGGTGATATCATTCCACCAAAGGCGAGACCTAACATCACCACCAACCCTCTCTCGATCCGTAAAGCTAATGTTAATTTCCTTTACTCCTTCATTGAAGAAACTGATTTAATCTCATTGATTCGATCAAATGACCATTTTTGTTACGTCTTGGACCTCAATGACTTTGTGGAAGAGATAAATGTAATAACACGAAGTGGGAGGCTCTATCAGCTAAGCTCATCAAACCAACAGCCCATCCAGCATGTTCCCCCTCCTATGGAGAAGATAAATAATGAACCTGAAGAGGATGCTATCCTCAAACATTTGAAGAAAACTCAAGCCAATATCTCCATTTGGAGTCTTATCCAGTCATCATTTCTACATCGCCAAGCTCATTGCAAGGCGTTAAATCAGTGCCAAGCCCCAATCAACATTTCTCTTAAAACTTTGGTTGCCTCACTCACTAACTCAACCAAAGTGGCTTCCATCTCCTTCACTGATCACGATTTACTAAAGGAAGGAGAAAATCACAACCATACACTATACATAACGGTGATGACCTAAGAAAAGACAGTTCCAATGGTTTTGATTAATAATGGGTCAGCCTTGAATGTGTGTCTATTAAAAGTTATAAGTTGTTTGGGTCTTGAAGCTAAAGATTTCAACCCCCCCCCCCCCCCTCCGATCAGATTGTGAGGGAATATGATAATACCAAGAGGGAAGTCTTGGAGGTAGCAACTCTGGATGTGACAATTGGGCCAATTACAACTTTGGTTCCCTTCCAAATAATTGTTGTGCCTACTTGTTTCAATCTCCTTCTTGGAAAACCATAGATCCATAAGGCAAGAGCAGTTCCATCCTCCTTACACCAAAAGCTTAAGATGCCTCACGGGGCTGCTGTGGTCATCATTAAAGGTGACATGCATGGTAAAAGCGAGGTTCCCAACTCTGCACCTATTTTGGGAATTCAGCATGAACTAAACATTGTCCCTTTATCCGGTTTCTCTTTTGACACCATCCAGTTTATTGAACAAGAAGGAGGTAAAGAGTTATTCCCCTTTGATTTCGATCCTTTCGGTAATATAGTTGTGGCTAACATCTTAATGAAAATGAATTACTTCTCTGGTTTAGGTCTTGGGAGGAACTAGCAGGGGATAACCTCTTTCAAGGAATACCTAGTAGCCAACCTACGTTTTGGACTTGTTATAAACCTATCGAAGAGGATTTGGAGGAGGTTGAAACAAAAGCTAAAAGGTAAACCGAGGCTAAAAGAAGAGGTGAGACCTTTGATTGGTAGAGGTGTCCTTATTTCAAAAACTTGAATGGATATTTTGTAAAAGAAGAGGAAGAATTTTCATTTTGTGGTTTTGCTGAATCATGGTTTTGCCCTATAACCAAAAAGTTAATCCCATGTTTTGAAATTTTCTTTGATGTCAGGCTCAATTTGGAGGATTGAGAGCCCATCTACCTAATAGAGCAAGATTGGGAAGAAAACATGGAGGCTACTCTCTTTGAGCAAGTCCTCATGATAAGAAATAAAGTGGAATCAGACCCCCACCAAACTCATTCACCCAACCTTGTTTGCACCTGATAATTGGCATATTGAGAAGCTTCCCGGCCTTGATGAGACATTTTCTTTCTCGACCGAGCCCAAGTCAGAATCTGAGTTTGAGTCTGAATCAAAGTCCGTTGAGTCTGTTTCTTCTTTTTCCTCTATAGAGTCTGTAAAGGATCTCCTTAGTCCTTCTTTCATTTTTTATGTAATCCACGAGGACGAAATAATTGTTAGCAATAAAAAATTTCAATTTTCTTGTCATATCCCTAAGTTGTATTTCTTTCTTCGTGAATCCAATTTAAATGAAGCATCAAAAGAAAAAGAAATAAATGAAATAAAAGAACAAAATAAATAGCCAATAAATCTGGGTACAGACGATAAAATAAAAATCACATTCATTACATCATCATTTTATGATAAGGCCTCTTTGTTTAAGATAGTTCAAGAATTTTTAGACTGTTTCGCTTGGGAATCTGAAGACATGACGGGTATTAATCCAAGTATAGCAGTCCATAAGATTCCGACCTATGAGGATGTAAAGCCTGTAAAATAGAAATTATAGAGAATGAAGGTAGAATGGTCTCTCAAGATCAAATAAGAAGTTGCCAAGTTACTAAATAACAATTTCATTGAACCTGTCACTTACCCTTCATGGATAGCCAATATAGTGTTTGTGCCCAAGAAGGATGCGAAGGTAAGAATGAGTGTGGATTATAGGGATCTGAACAAAGCATGTCCAAAGGATGATTTTCCTTTGCCTCACATAGACTTATTGGTTGACCGCTTGGTTGGATCTGAGGTA
This sequence comes from Aleurites moluccanus, assembly GCA_948193065.1. Lineage (NCBI taxonomy): Eukaryota > Viridiplantae > Streptophyta > Magnoliopsida > Malpighiales > Euphorbiaceae > Aleurites > Aleurites moluccanus. Next base: position 15,687 of record CANXYC011832249.1, read on the forward strand.
GTCTCCTTGACTTATTTATATGCGGGGTATAATTAGATACAAGTCTACCCATCTTATAAGGAAAAGACAATTTTTGTGACAGAATGGGGCACCTACTGCTACAAGGTCATGCCTTTTTTATTGAAAAAAGCTGGGGCAACATATCAGAGAATGGCAATAACTATCTTCCATGACATGATTCACAAGGATGTGGAAGTATATATTGATTACATAGTTATCAAGTCCAAAACGGTAGAAGGCCACATAGACGCATTAAGGCATTTCTTCCTTAGGTTGAGACAGTACAATCTAAAGTTGAATCCTGTTAAGTGTGTTTTTGATGCATCCTCAAGTTTGTTCTTGGGCCATATGGTGAGCAAAAAAGGGATAGAAGTAGACCCAGCCAAATCGAGAGCCATTTTGAAAATGTTTGCCCCAAAAACAGAGAAAGAGATTAGGGGATTTCTAGGGCGTTTGCAGTACATCAGTCTGTTCATTTCCCAACTGGCTGATGTTTGTGGGCCCATCTTTAAGTTATTAAAGAAAGGATCTCCTAAGGAATGGAATAATGAATGTCAGCAAGCTTTTGAAAAGATCAAGCAATACTTACTAAATCCTTCTGTCTTGCAACCACCAAGGCCTGGTAAACCCTTATTGTTGTACCTCTCTATGACCAAAGAAGCAATGGAGGCAATGCTCGCTCAAAATGTTGTGGATTCATATAAGGAAAATGCCATCTATTATTTGAGTAAGCGCATGCTTGCTCATGAACTCAAATACAATCAGATTGAGCAGTTATGTCTCGCCTTGGTTTGGGTACGCCATAAGCTGCAACATTATTTGGGTTCATACACTACTCATGTCCTCACTGACAAGAGCCCCTTGAAATTCCTTATGGACAGGCCAGTTCTTGACAGTAAAATGGCACGATGGTTGGCAGTTCTAGCAGCTTTCGATCTCAAATATGTTTCAAGGAAGGCTATCAAAGGAAGTGTGATTGCTGACCAATTAGTTGCTACCTCAGTAGACGATAAACCATTCAAACTTGAGTTTCCAAATGAGGATATCATGGAGCTGGAACCCAAAGTTTGGAAGGTATATTTTGATAGAGTGACCAACAATAAGGGTTTTTGGCTTTGGGATAGTATTTGTCACGCCAAATGGGATAGTACTTGTCATTTATATTTGTCATTCTTTAAATTGTTTATCAAAAAAATATTTTAAATCAAAGTTAAAATTATAAGCCAAGTTCAACCGAAAACCTAGTTCTCGAATTCTCTTTGGTTTCAAAGACTAGTGCACTTTTTTCGTTTGGGATAAAATTAGAATCAAAATGGATTTTTACCTAAATTTTTCCAACAAAAAGAACTTAAGGTGGCGACTTCAAAATTCAAGATCATTTTCAAATAAAAGGTACTAGGTTCATCTCAATTCGTGAAAAATCATCCCATAATGAGCATTCCCGATTCCATTCAGTTGGACCGAACGCGGTGTTCGGGCGAGGCCTCACAGGCAGTAGCTTAAGCAAAATTCGATACAGTTTTGGTTTACGTTAAATCAAACGAAAATACCAACATTCAAAATTCAGTTTTAATTAATTTTAATCGATCATAGGTTGGCTCTTATACTACCTGTTAGGAATTAAAAGGCCTTTAGATGCAGCGAAAAATAAAATTTTTAATTCCTTTAGGATCTTATGTAGATTAAAATCAATTCCTTATAGAAAAGGATTAAGAGTTTTACTTTTTTTTTTTTTTGAATTTTTATTTAAATAACCTTCTTATTTGATCTATAAGATGGGTTGCAGTAAACCACAATCTTTTCAAAATCTCTATGGAAAGTACCAAAGTATCCACGTGAAGATCAAAGATGGAAAGAGAAGAACAAAACCTTTTGTGCGATAGACTAGGATTCGACCTTAGTGTTCTTACTATCTAAAGTAGCCGAATTCTCCTTATTATAATTAAGGAAATTCTGGCTACTGCTAGGTTAAGAGGAGAAGAGTCTTGCATATTATGATCATATCATATTTATAGATACCTTAGGTTAATTAGGTTTTAATCTAACAGTTTAAATTAAATCAATAAGGTTAATGGCTATTATGCCAATAATGAAAAGTCAAACATATTCCTTTGACTTTTGACTCATTAAGCCCATAATCAATATAATTCAATAGGTCATATTTAATTAAATATATCTTATGCAAATAATTAAATTAGCTAATTAATTTAATCATATTAAATTATTTCAAAATACCTTAATTAAATATATGAACTTAATCCTATTAAATTCATTATTTAATTAATTTTTTTACTTACTCTTTGAATTTTTTCAATACGTGTGACCTAATAGGTTTCCTAATTAAATGACTACTTAAATCCTTAATTATTTCCTTAAATTAATTTAGGAAACTCTCAAGTGTATTTCCTATTTTCAAAATAGGAAAGTTCCATAAAAGGTAATCCTTGTCCAACAAGAATTATATGAATTAAATCTTTTTTAATTCATAATTAATTCTTCAATTAAACCTTTATAACTTAAGTAGATTATGAGCAGTATCTAGCCATACATCAAGATCCCCAAGTAATCAAAAAATACTTGTGGAAAATATGAAACCCTTACACATAATAATATTGTGCTAGTAGCCCCTTCAATTACTTTTACCATGTTCAGTTTAACGTATGGACTTTGTGTTAACTCCACTAAGCTAGCTACACCATACTTAGCCCGAATAGTAGTTCCTTGTCCCCGAGCCTCATTACTAAAACTGACTTCCTTAAAGGTCATCTCTAAGTATAGTATACTCTGGCCAGAGATTTCCAGTAATGATCTCTTACAAGAGGCCTTAAGTAAAACCCTCCTTCTAATAAAAGTTATGAATTCATTTAATGATTACTTAAATTTCTACAAGTGCCTCTATCTATACCTAATATCCGCCTTATAAGTAGACCCTTTAGGAGAGCAAGGTACGAAATCAAAGCATAGCCTCTTCACTCTAGATCACTTTTAAGTATCTCAAGTTTAAGGACATTTGCACATTGCCATATTGAGATGTATCGTTAACAAGGTTTAGAATTCCATATTATAATCTCGGGCGATCACTCCAATGTACTTACTACTCCTAGTAAGCATCCACATGTTATACTTAGACATCTCCATATCTGCATCTTTATGAGATCAAATGATTTGATTAAATCAAATAACATACACAAGTGCTAGTCTTTACGAATCAATAATGTCTCATTTTATTGATTCTATGACTAGGGATATTTTAGGTAAAACATAATTGCACATGATAAGTATCTGACTATCATGATCATATCATGAATGCCTTCATGCTATGTTTACACCATGTGATTTATTAAGCAATTATACGATTTTATTCTAAACATAAATAAATCACAGGTTAATAAAGAATGCTTTTTATTAATATTATCTAAAATTATCATTATAATGGTCGAAACCAGCAAACTCGATGGGGGCAGCTGTGAACATAAGATTTCACACCCCTGGACCTTAGAGAAATCATATCGGAGCTAACGGGACCTATCAAAGGCTTCGGAATGAATGAACATGTGATGATACACCGCTCAAGCCCACAACCTGGCTTTATTAGTGTCATCCATAAGACAGGCTGGCAGATTTCTCCACTAAAGGTGGTGTATCCACCACTGCAATCCGCCAGTTGCCATCATGAAGGCTCCAATTCGTCACTCTTACGAGAGGATAACACCAGACATTCGGTGGATCCACCAAATCTGGCAAAAAAACAAAGGATCATAATGCCCTTTAGCACTCCATAAATAGTCCCTTGTGAATACTGGTTTTTTACACCCTTCTCAGACCCGTGCCAAGCCGAACGGCACCTACCGAGCCCCGGTTCTCTCCCAGACGAACCCGGGTGCACCCAAGAAGCACCAAATTGGACTAGAGGCGAGCTGCCACGCCTAAGGCAAAGGGCTGCCGCCCAAGGCAAAGCACGACCCCATTTTTGGGTGGCCAAGCTTAGCGCGCCCTTTCATGTCTGCTGCCACGCCCTCTCTTGTGTAGTACCGTGCCCCCCTCCGATGGCAATCCTTCTTCATACCCGTGGCAGCTCTAATTTTGCACTACACTTCAGTTATCCCACATTGAGAAATGGGAAACCAGACTTCCCAAACCCTCTATTATAAATAGAGGCCTTCCCCAACCTACCAAGACACTGAAATGGCCTTGGGTTGAGTTATCACCAATAATTTCACTCTTTTCTCTCTCTTTATACCTATTCTTCTTATTTCTTTAATTCTCTTTGATCTAAAGAAGGACAAAATCGGGTCGAGTGGAGTCCCAACACTAAATTAATTAATTAATTAATTAATCTGTTTTATTTTAAGTGTTATTTTCTTTGTTCTGTTTTGATTTCCTTTCAAGAAAAAGAGTCTGACTCCTCAAGTCAATCCGACCGCCTCCCTCCGACTCTTCGAGGCAATCCAATCGCCTCCCTCCGATCCTTTGAGGCAATCTGTCTGCCTCTCCTCCTCAAGCCATTTTCCAAAGTGGAACTCTGATCCGGCAAGACACTCCGACCGCCGCCTCTTCAAAGATCAAGAAAAAAAGTAACTAATCCTTAAACCATCTCTCTCATTCTTTCATCTTCTATTTTTCTTTTCAATTCAGTAAAAGAACAAAACATGATAAAAAGGTTAAAATCAGACTTTTTATAAATCAAATCAACCCTCCCTTCGCAAGAAGGATGAACTACGTGGGTTTTGATTCTCATTCAAAGGGATACGTAGGCATGCTATATCAAAGCATCAAATCCGAAAATTAACCAAACCATCTCTTTTCTTCTTTTAATTTTTGTTATTCGCTTTATTTTATACCATTTGGAGAATGTGTAATCGACGACCTAGAACCCATAAGGGCTAGAGTCAATATCTCTTTCTTTCTTTCTTTTGGATTTTAAAATGTAATAATTAAGTTATTTTCTTTATCGCTTTATTTACTGCTTTATTTATTTTTGTTTATATGCTTGATTTACTTGTTTCATACATTATAAAATGTCATCTAATACATTGTTCATCAAAAATTATTTTAAATCAAAAGTAAATATAAAAGCCAAGTATTAACAGAAAACCTAGCTCCCGAATTCAACCTGGTTCATGAGACTAGTGCATTTTTTATCCTTGTGCAAATTGGAGTCATTAATGGGTTTTTTATCTTAACTTTTCCCAACAAAAAATAACTTAAGGTGGCGACTCCCAAAACGTTTTCTAAAATCGAGGGTCATTAACCCATCCGTGAGAAATCACCCAAAAGAGCATTATGATCCCTTCAGCGGACCTGAACGCTGTGCTCAGGCAAGACCTCACAGTTTTGACCCTGCCGTTTATCTCTAGTAGCATATTGACTCTTAATATTTTTCGAGGTATAATTTTTACTCTAACGTTATTAAAACCTATAATTCTGACTCTTTTGACCATTGATTTCTGTTCCTGAACCCCATAAAGATTAAAAAGTAATTGACAAATTATAATTTAGTCTCTAAAATTTTATTTATTTACAAAAAAGTATTTTTTTAAATTAAATATATAAAAAAATTAATAACTAAATAAAAATTAATTATTTTATTTAATTAAAATTAAAATCAATAACATTTTTAATTTAAAATTACTTTTTATTAAATTAAAATAATTAAATTTTATTTAACTATTTACTTTTCTAAAATTAAAATAAATAAAATTATTTTTTAATTATTTAATTTATTTTCTTATTTTTATAAAATTTAAAAATTATTTTTATATATTTAATCAAAATATTGTCAATTTCTCTTTTTTTATATATTTTCTTGCTTTTCATTTAATAATTAAAATTAGAATATTTAAAAATACATGTGAATAATTTTATATGTAAAATATTCATACACAATTTTATTTATTGATTTATTGTATATTTTAATTTAAAATTAATATAAATTACCTTTTATTTAATTAAATAATTAATTTTTAAAAGTAATTTATTTTCTTATTTTTATATATTTGTTTAAATAAAATTATTTTTTTCATATTTAACAAAATAAAATAATTTTATTTTAATATACAAAAATATTTTTTAATCAAATATATAAAAAATAAGAAAATAAATTACTTTTAAAAATTAATTATTTAATTAAA